>CM035806.1:30542570-30797570 GCA_020466095.1 Chlorops oryzae
TTCCACTCAATCGTTCGAAGGGAAAGTTTTTCATTTGAAATTCTTTAATAAAATATTTCGATTCCATTTTAATTATTGAAACTTATTTGAATGTAGCGAAGAGAGTGAGAGAGGGAGAGAGGGGAGAGGGAGAGAGGGAGAGAGGAGAGAGGGAGAGAGGGAGAGAGGGAGAAGGGGAGAGAGGGAGAGAGGGAGAGAGGGAGAGAGGGAGAGAGGGAGAGAGGGAGAGAGGGAGAGAGGGAGAGAGGGAGAGAGGGAGAGAGGGAGAGAGGGAGAGAGGGAGAGAGGGAGAGAGGGAGAGAGGGAGAGAGGGAGAGAGGAGAGAGGGAGAGAGGGAGAGAGGGAGAGAGGGAGAGAGGGGAGAGAGGGAGAGAGGGGAGAGGGAAGAGAGGGAGAGAGGGAGAGAGGGAGAGAGGGAGAGAGGGAGAGGAGAGGGAGAGAGGGAGAGAGGGAGAGAGGGAGAGAGGGAGAGAGGGAGAGAGAGGAGGGAGAGAGGGAGAGAGGGAGAGAGGGAGAGAGGGAGAGAGGGAGAGGGGAGAGGGAGAGAGGGAGGAGGGAGAGAGGGAGAGAGGGAGAGAGGGAGAGAGGGAGAGAGGGAGAGAGGGAGAGAGGGAGAGAGGGAGAGAGGGAGAGAGGGAGAGAGGGAGGAGAGGGAGAGAGGGAGAGAGGAGGGAGAGAGGGAGAGAGGAGAGAGGAGAGAGGAGAGAGTGAGAGAGTGAGAGAGTGAGAGAGGGAGAGAGGGAGAGAGGGAGAGAGGGAGAGAGGGAGAGAGGGAGAAGGGAGAGAGGGAGAGAGGGAGAGAGGAGAGAGGGAGAGAGGGAGAGAGGGGGAGAGAGGGAGAGAGGGAGAGAGGGAGAGAGGGAGAGAGGGTGAGAGGAGAGAGGGAGATCTGACCTGCGGTAGATCCAGGACCGGTACCATTCACTGTAGGGGTACTAAAGTGCTTTTATTTATGGGGTTGCTAGAGTGGGGCGTGGTGACCGGAAATTGCATGGAGGGTCTAATATGTCACTCTGAGAAGTTATTAACAAGAGGCAGAAGAATTAAATTTGCAATAATTTCAGAAAAAAATTATTTTAGGCTTAAGCGTTGCATTTAACAAAAACAATTTTTCAAATATTTGAACAACAAATTCTCAGGTCTTTTTAAGAGCATAAAGTTTTCTTTTGCTATCTTTCAGTTCCAGATATATTTTTGCCAGCGGAGTGAAAATTTCGAAATTTTCTCTTCATTTTCTATCTTTGGAGCCATTTTGGTGTAAAAGAGTATTAAATTCCTTAAAAGCCGTGCCACATATGCTATACTTTATTTGTGATGTTACTCAGGCAAAACGGGATTTTGAAATGAAATAGCCTTGATTCAGGTATGTTCTTGTGCTTGTTTGTTACATAAATGCATCTGTTATGGATATACGGAAAAATCGTATTAATGCATATCAATTAAACGTATGCCCGAGAAGTATGCAACATTTTTTGAATTTTGTAATTTTTACGGCTGTTGGTAATTTAACAAAGTTATTTTGGACATAAAACTCTATTTTCGGACATTTTTGTAATTAAGTGTGACTTCCGGCATAATAAAAAAAAACTGTCATGAAAGAATATCTTTCGATAGGAGCATGTTTTGGCTTTTGAAAAGCACGAAAAAAATTTTTCAGTTTTTTTTTGAGAGAAATTTTCTATACTTGGGCTTTTGAATAATCATTCCTATTTTTATTAATCACTGAGAAATAATTTTTCCAAAACTGTTGTGAAAAAGACAAAATTTTGCAAAACTATTTTGCGGAAAAATCTTTCTCTCTGCCTTGGAAAAAAATATAAAAATTGTGCTCATGTAATACAAAAATTTTTTTGTACTTAATCGTGAGAAAATCGTGTAAAAACTTTTGCGGTTTTTTTTTTTGTCCTGTTATTTCCAGCTATGCTGTTTACAAACCGTGATTACAATGTATATTTATGTATATCAGAGCTATTAGCGGTGCAATCGGGATTTACTACTACTTTCGTTTTTAAACTTTTTTATTACGCTTGTGGTTATTTTAACTACGCCCGTTTATAGAGCCAAATCATTGCTGTTCGTAGTTAAATTAACTACGTTTTTGTTATTTTTACTACGATTTTTAGATCAGTGTAGATAAGTATTTGGGCATTTATTGTCTGACGGCTGAAACAATAAACGAATTCTGGGTAATGTTTGCTGGTTGTCTGTCCGAAAAACTTTAAAATTTTTGCAACAAATTTAAATAATATAAAAAAATAAAAAAAAAAACTAATATTGAAATAAATATATTGTAGAAAAAGTAACAAGGTTTCTTGGGTTACTTGCGATCAGTTGTGATTGTAAGCTATAGATAGTGCTGTACCGTCTTCTACCTTCAACTTCCGATCACTAGTCGAAGGCATACGGGCAATGGCAATGGGATCAGTTGAAATAGATGCTCCTTTTAAAAAAAAATGGAATCAAAGTGGGAACCAATTTTTGTTACGAAGGAAGAAGTTAAGGATTTCAAGAGACATTTATACTAGAAATACATCTCGCATTGTGACACTTCTCTAGAGAAAGGACCACAAAACAAATGAGGAACCACCTTCTGTTGTATGCATGCATGTTCAGACACACACAGACACACATATATGCATGTGTATATCTTTTCTTGTAAGAAATAATGCACGAATAATTAACTTCATAAACTAATTTCAATAAAATCGTCGACACTTTACTTTATCACTGAAAGTGGATAGCAAAAGCCCCAATTGAAATAATGAATAATGCATTTATATCGGCTTAAATGATTCAGTCAGCGCTAAATCTGATAAATAATTTCTTCATCGCTGAATTCGAGAAAATAATTTCCATAATTTTTTACAAATAAATCATTGCATATGCAAAATTCGTATGCATATGCATATGCATGCGTGTGTGTGTGCGCGCGCGTGTTTGTGTGCGTAAAAGAAATGTGTTAAAATTACAAACGAATGGGAAACACAATGCAAATATGAATGTTTAATTGAAAATTTGCAGTTTTCTCTTTTCTCGACGAGTCGAAACGAGTCGAAACGAGTCGAGTAGAGTCGAGTTTTGTCGTTTGATTAACGCCAGCGCACACCTAATGCAACGAGCGTAAATGTGCATTCGCGTTTGTACGAAAGCATTTTGATTCGCCGCGGGCATATCTAGATATTTACATACAAATTTAGCTCAACAAAATTTCGCACTAATGATATCCAAATTTAACCGCACACCTGCATGAAAGCACACACAGCACAAGAGAACAGACAGTGGCGGCGGTAATGGCAGCGGCAACCAAAGCGACACGGACACGGACGTTCACAGCGAACGAACACGGACACGGAGACGGACACGGGGACACGAACACGAATGCGATTGCGATTGCGGATGCGAAAGCTAGTATAGTGAATGAATATGTTGAACAAAACGATCGAACGGCAACGAGGTGCTGGGCGCAGTCGAGAGGAAGCTGAATGAACACGAACGAACCAGCCACCGGATGTCATATGCAAAATGTTTGTGTTGTGAATTTAAAATTAGAGGGAATTATGCTTGTTGCTGTTGCTGTTGCTGTTGCTATTCTTATGGAACGGGTTATCTACGAAAATGATAAAACGTTTGCGATGATGACGCTGATGAGGATGAAGGGCGTTGGTGCTGGTGCTGGCGTTGGCGTTGGTGACGCTGACGCTGACAATGACGGCGACGGCGATGGCGATAGTGACATGAGGAAAATTGCCGAGACCACACACAAATGTAGGAATTCCTGTGCACGATGAAGTTTTCCATGTGTAACCGCATTTCAATATTAGAATGCTTTTGAAAAACACCCGAAATCTAAGAGGACCGCACGTTCCGCCTCGACACACCGCTAGGTGGTCCTTAAAATAGCTTAGACCAAATATATTATACATGCATATCAATCGTCAACGCTATCGTTGTCATTATTTTCTCTCAATATCTCCATTCCGGAAGGCGAACGTACGTGTGCGTGTGTATTAGTGCCTGTGTATGTGTGTGTGTGTGTGTCTGCCGTTAGCGAGGACAACGATCAGGACGATAAAGTGCATGAATGCGGTCGGTGATGGGTTAACCAAAAACAAAAAAACAACAAAAAAAGGACACCCACCCACCGAAGAGCTCACTAAATGAATTCAATTTTGAATTCTTCGTTTATTGAATTCGAAAGGATTTGAAGGAGATTAAAAATTTAAATCAAACACAAAATATAATTGCATAAATCGTTGCTGAAGTGGAAGTAAGCCTTTTTCCTTTTCCTTTCTTGTTTCTTCTTTGTTGTTGTAAGCGCCCACTGATTTCCTTAATACGAAGCAAGGTAACACACATGCATGTAAAGTGAGGTAAATAAAATGAATTCCTCTTTAAGTTATGTTGCAAGAAAAGCTGGAATCGAAAGGACCTACGTATATAAAAAGTACAGCGGCGATTCCAGTCGTTGGTTTAAAGAGAGAAAAAAAAAAAATTGAAGAAAATAGTGCACAGGTTATCAATGCTTGCAAGTAATTCGTATTAAATGTTCTTGAGCAATCGAATTCATTTGGAAACGTCGTCGGTTGGTCCATCCGTCAGCCTCCGTGTGTCGGCTGTGGTCGGAGATCCTGCAAAACTGTCAAGCTTATTTGATTTGATAATGGGCCCTTAGGGCGATGCAGATCGCTCCATTTTCTTATTTATAATGTGCACTGAAAATTCTGTTCCATGGAGAATTACGTATAGGAACTTGTTTTCCTAAAATCAGACGAACTCTCGAGTTTCTAGAAAACGTATTTTCGATATAACGACATGTCGGCTGAACTCGAATTTCTCCATCTTGATATTTTTACCCAATCATACTAAACTATTGGGGTCATTGAATGAAAGAGCTTTTTCGCCTGCTTTGAATAGAAATTCTAAACGATTCCGGGTACCCTTGAAATTCATTTTCCGTCCCTTTCCAACTGGTATTCTATAGATATACTTATACCATAGATTATATCGGTATTAATTTTATTAAACTAATTCAACTTTGAGAAGCAATCATTGTGCACCTGATCTTTTGCACATCAGTGTAGATGTTAGAATTTGAAATAACATATCCAGACAGTAGCTCTTTGTTTCCCTTTTTGGTTTAACTCAATTGGAAAATAAATTTTTGAATACGGAACAATTGGGAATTCGGAATTTTTTTGGTGCGGGGGGGGGGGGGGGGATTTATTTACACTAAAATTCAATTCATTCAGACAGAAGACGCCCGACAATGGTACAGAGACATTTAAATGCAAAATAAATCTTGAAATGTAAAGAAGAAGAATTCCCATAGGTAATTTTTAAGTATGGAGCATACATACCCACACACATATGCATATGTGGCGACAGTTTTTAGCTACAAGAATGCAGGAAGAAAGTGCAGTGTCTTCTTCTATTGCATTCAATTTGATTTGTGTGAATGCACCCAAGTTGCATATAAAATTGCCTTTGGTTTATCTTTGGCGTCGCTGTGCTTCGTTCCTCCGCTGCTTCGTTGCTTGGTTTGCCGGAAACGGTAGTGTAAGTCGAACAGGAAACACAAAATGGCAACTCTATTAACTATTCAAGTAAATACTCGCTGAGTGCTTAGTGTGTATGTGTGTGTGTGTGTGTGTATGAATTGCAAGGGGGGTGTTTGAAAGGTTCATTGCATTTTAACGCTCGCCGCAGTGAAATGGCTTAAGAAATATCACAAGAAACGGAAGTAACGCGAAGGCGCTAAAAGCGCTTCAGAGAAAGTGGATATCAAGGAAATTGGATTGCACATGAGAAATTGCACTTTCGCAATTCGAATTCGAAATTATTCTTTTCGAAGAGCGTAGCGATGAAACAAAAACCGGGAAAGGAGAGAAAAATTCACTGACCTGCGCAGTAAATTCAAAAGAAAAATAGTGGGAAATTTTTTTATGCTTAAAATGTTTGCACAGACGGAGAGCTGTGTTATTACTCAAGGGGTAGGAGCGGAAAAAAATATGAAAAATAATTTTTTACATTCGAATGTTTTTCTTCTGACCTTTGCACTGACTGAATTCTTATATTCATAAATTAATTTAATAATGAAATTATCGAAAACTTTGCCTTCTGCCACTCAAAGAAGCGATTGATGGCTCGAGATAATTCGAATCGTGAGATACTGCAAGCCCCCTTTTGATCTTTGTTGGACTACGCTATTGAAATAATGCATAAATAATTCCCTTTCAAGTTATTCAAAGATTCTCGTTTGGCTTGAAATAATATTAAGTCCTTTTTTCTTTTGCTTTTGAAGTAGTGGCAGTTAAAGATTTATTTTCTTTATTTTTGTAGTTTTAAATTTTAATGAATTTCCATTAAGATTTTTCTTTCGAATAAAATAGAAAGTAGAAGGCTCGTGAGCTCGGCTTATAAGTTTTGATTTCGAAAGATGCAATTGTTTATTTTTAATTTTTTTTCCATTCTCAAGTACCAACAGTCTGACCTCGATAACTCGAATTACTCACTATTCAAAGAAATTGTTTCACCCTATCAAGACTGGAGAATTGTTTGATGAAGGCTCTCATTAGAAGCTATTTTCAACGGATTTAATTTGAGTTTAGCCGTCCGGTCAGTTATACAAATTTTAACGAAGGAAGCATCAAGTTTGATAATTAAAACTTGTTATTAAATATGCAATTAGAAAGGTTTAGATACCAGGGTACCCTGGTCACTGCGCGAAGAGCTTAGAAGTTCGACTGTGTAATTATATGAAGAGTGATCATATCAGAGGTTCTACTGTGAATGGAGCTTCCAAGTTGCCGGCAACTAATTGGGAAGGGTAATTTGACATATTGTTCATCGACACCTAGCCCTTTGGCCGCAACCCGATGACCATGAGGGCCTGGTCGCCGCTGCCTGTTCAGCGTACCAATTTTGATCTTTAATGTGTGTGTTGACATTATCGAAACCCTTAGTGAAGACACGCAGCCATTCTTCTCTCATCATTAACCGCAATCATTAAAGTCAGGCAGGACTTTAACAGCACTGGAGTTCTGATCCTCGCTGTACCATATGCATTGACACATATATATCTGAGTATATAATATATTAATATATAATAATTATTATGGTTTTTTTAGAGTAAGCCCTGTAGTTATCGCATTTAAAGGGCTTTCATAGGTCTATTTTTTCATTAAAATAGTTTGGAACGGAGGACAAGGTCGATAGATGAAGAAAATCGATGAACCCTTGCAGGGTGATTGGTGTTTCGGATACAGTTCTACTTTATTTCATTTCGATCTGATCGAATGGGGCTGACGCAACATGTTGTCTGACAATTGAAACCACATGTTCAACCAATCTTTTCAACTTGTGTTACCTTTAAAATAAACCTGGGAGAGAGGGAGAGAGACAGACGTTGGAAGAGGTCTATAAAAAGTCACCTGCGAATTTCCGCAACAATGAAATTTGAAATTTTCTTATTTTTCGGACGAAGGATTTTCTTTTTGTAGAGATTATTTCGATTTTAAAATTACACTATGAAAGATCGCGCTACGTCTCATTAGTGTTTTAGTTTTATTTTTTTCATTAGTTTTTTTTTATCGTATTTTCATATGATTTTTGCATACACAATTTGGCAAATTTTCAAATGGAATAATTTTCAAATATTCTATAAGAATTTTTATAGTTTTTGAGCCGTAAAAATCTTGATTAAGTGGATCTAAAATATTTTTCCGATGACTGAAACGTGCATGCTTATCCATTTGAAATAATAAAAAAATAGAGACCTGTCTTTTTTCGAAATATTCCTCACAAAAAAAAAAAATAAAATAAAATATTTAAAATAACCGAAACAAAATAGAAAAAATATGTACCTGTGTATTCAAATTTTGTTATTTAAATGGAATTCAAGGAAATAATCGTAAGGGTAGTTCTATAAATCGAATTCACCCTTAAGAATGGGGCAACGAGCCAAACGAGCAGAAGTAATTTATGGTTAGCTCGAAAGGACATCAATATAGGCGAGCATTTAACGTCTTAGATTTATCGACAGTGACAGGAGTGCGTAAGAGGGGCCTGGGGGGGGGGGGGGGGGGTAGAGCAGTAGGGCTGGCATTCCTCTAATTATTCGTGTGGTTATGGTTTTCAATTTGCCGATAAATACCAATGCATCACGCGCAAAAGGTGGTCAAGTGCTGCCGCTAAATAATCAAGCACATGATTCCAGGATAGGCAGTCGTTAATACATTTTGCATATTCAATTGGTGGTGGCACCTGAGAAGAGCTGCGTACAATGAAGGCGTTAAGCGTTGTTGTTGCACGAATTCGGACAACACATGTTTCGATTACAGCTCCAGTGGAAAATTCTCATCGAAAGACATCAAATACATGCATACATGAATGCTCATGGGACAGTCGACATGAGAGGGTAAAAAGCTTACAGCGCACAGTGTGAATATTTCAATGAAAACCAAAAAAAAAAAAAAATAATAATAACAATAATAATAATAATAAAAATCAAAATAAGGAAGGGAAACCTTGATCATTTGTTGGTGGAAAACGACATGTTAAGAGTTTTTAAGTCGAAATAAATCCATTCACTGAGGGAAAAATTTTTTCGTCGCTTAATTAATATATCATGAAGTAAAGGGTTAATAAAACCATTTGCAGCGTCAACAATTTTTTCCCCAATTATTTTATATTTCATACAGAAAAGGACTTATTTAATATACACACATACGTGTATCATGCTGTAAAGGGCTTTTTGAACAAAAAATTTTCATATTTCTTTATTCCGATCACTCTAGCCTTAAAAGATTTTATGTGATTTTTTAAATTGCTAGCAATTCGACGTTTATCAATTGATAAGTAGAGCCTGTAAAAATTGTCAAAACAAATTGTTTTCCATGCAATAATTCTGTAAGCCATAGCGTAATGGAAATAAAAGATAGTAAGGTAAACATTTAAAGTAAAAAAGATGTCTTAAATGACTTGAAAATTTCTCTTTCAATTTTCTTTTGCGAAGCCATTGTATGGAATACAATTAAAAAAAAAAAAATTTCTATAAGCTCTATTAATAAGACGTGTGCTTTATTTTGAAAACTTTTTCTTTTCCAAAGAATGTCTTAATTTATATTAAATATTCCTCGGATAAAATGATCGCCCTTGTGCTCACTCACTGAATTAAAATTCTTGTAAAATCTTTGCCGCTTATAAGGACTTTAGTTTGTTACTTTTCCACCTTATTGTGATTACATACAAGCAGTGTCTTGGAGTACTACTTATCAGAGCCCTCATCGATATTTCTACCTTGAATTCCTTTGTCTCCATGTCTGTTCAGCTGTCGGCTTACACGATCGGAGCTTTGTAATCGATTTACGACAAATTTTCCAATCGAAATTGCTTAAGTCCTGATAAAAACTTTAAAGTTATCCTTAGGGGCTCTCTCCAGTTCTGCCAGAACTGAAATACTTCATATAAAAATACGCTTCAAAAATGAATCAAAAATTTTCTGAAGTGTTTTTTTACATGAAGTTTTCCATTTCTGTTCCATTTCGGACAGAACTGGAGAGAGCCCCTTAGGATAAAGTGTTCGTTTCCAGAAATGTCGAAGAAGTTTTCAAAAGCACGGAGAACGAAAATATTTCGCTCAAAAAAATAATTTTCTTTTATTTTTAATCAAGATTCTTGTAGGCATTTGTGCACTGTGCATTGGCGGCGCTCCGAAGCCTGCAAGTGTATATAGTTTTTAATTTTTTTTTTTTTTTTTTTTGTGGAAGTGAACACTTGTGCTTCGTTGAAGTTCTTGCAAGTGGAAATGCATGTCTCAAATAGACAGACAGACATACGTATGTACGAATGGTCATTCAATATCAGGAGAGAGGAGCAGCGGAACTACGGCGAAGGGAATACGCTGCCAGTAGTTTTCTCTAAGGCGGCTTCACCGCAACGCAAATGGTTTTTTGTTGGTCATTTATGCGTTGGCGGCAAATTAATTGCCATTCATTTTGAACAGTAAAATTCATTGTTCTGTGACGGTCCCGTTTCGATTTGAAATTGAATCGCATCGAATCGAATTAAGCACAACGCGGTCGTACGACCTAGTAACACGAAGAAATACTTAACTCGTTTATAGTAGACGATAAAATGTCTACGATGAGACTTAGTTCTAGGGTAGATAATTTTGAAAGATCATACAAAAAATCGTAAATTCAGAAAAATGCGAATTTCTCAAAACGACGAATATTAATTATGGGCGATCGGTTTTACTTTGAGTGTCAAATTAAATGCTACAGCTCAATGCTATTGAGAGTGAGCGAAAAGGAAAAGACAATTTGTTATGATTATCACAGAGGGTTTCCAATTTTCCTTCCAGAAAGTGTTATAAACAAAGAAAATCGTTTCAACGTTTCCATAACTACAAAAATGAATGTTTATAAAACAAGGAAAAAAAAAAAATCCAAAAATTTTCCATCCTTGTATGGGCATTTCTACACGGACGCGACACTTCAATGAGCAATTTTAAGACCAGAGTTCAAGGATGCGGTAGATTGTGCATTTGTTTCAAATTACTTTCGTGCAGTTGATGCGGCCTCTAATATTTATCAAAATTTCTATGCAGATCCGAAAGGCAATCAGACGGACGCGACAAAAAATGTTACTTTTTTCCAGCAAATTTCGCTATGTGAAGAGACTTACTCAAATCCTCCAATGCTCAAAGGCCTTTAAAAGTATTTTTATTTGTCTTGCCCTACGATCGACCACGAATGACCGCGATTGTAGGGCCAAACTGAATAACTTGGTTCTTCCGCTTTGTTTTAATTCAATTCGATTTTATAAAAGCGAGCTTACTTCGGCTTAAACTGAACTCAACACTTTTTCATTTTCCAAAGAATGTATTTCCTCGAACGTTGCGTGATTCCTGTATTCGACACTGCTCCTCAGAGTATTCGAAGAAATTTTCAATTTTTTGTTTTTCTTTTTTCTTCGGTTCTTTTGCCTCTATCTCTTGGTCAACTTTTCATTTGTATGGCATCCGTTTGAGTGGGATTTTAGCTAATTAAACGTGTACGTTGACACTCTCTCGCTTCTGTTGTGATGAACCAAATCCAATTTCGATGCAATTGAGTCAAAGTGCAAAGTCGTTGCCTCTACGTAGAATGCGTTGAATGCGGTAATTAAACCGATTAAATGCATTTAACTCTAATAAATCAATATTGTTCTCATATGGCATGAACAACGATTGATTGGTGCCAGTACAATAGCAATCGCAATCGCAATCGCAAGGGAACAACAATCCCAACAAGGCAGAACATGTGCCGATAGATGCACAAATTTAAAGCCCTTTGTCTGGTTATTGCGTGTCAGGATTTCAGTAGACTTGATGACTTTGAACATTTTTCAGTATGCCAGCGATCTAACGGTTTTGAAAAATAATTTCATTGAAGGGAAATCTCGAAGATATTGATCTGCTGTGTTTGTTGTGATATTTCTGAAGAAGAGTTTAAAGTCATTGTCAATCACAGAAAAAAAGCAACAAAAAAAAGCGGGAAGGTTTTTTTTATCCAGGAATATATTTTAAATGTTTTTTTGTTATTATTAAACAGACCTCCAGACCACGCTAATTCAGACAAAGTATTCCGGTGATTTTCATAAACATTGAGAACCTCAAATGCCAACTTCTGTTCCGTCCGCTTATAAATTTTCGATGGAAGAGATGTTTTTATAGCATATCGAAGCACCCTATTCGATTTTTTGAGCAGACCCTTTTATTGAAGGCACCCTTTAAAATAGTGTAATCAAGTCCATTATCCAACTCGTTCCTATTTATGTTTCCGTCTCTGCCCATCTGTGCACCAAATTTTATTAAGAAAAGTCAACTCCTTCGATGAGACAAATTTATACATGAAGAACGTTAGATGAAATGGCAGATGGACAAAGCTAAATTAAACCTTTTGATGTGATGATCATTTCTATAGGTATTTATAATGACGTCGTTCATAGGCCATTATTGAAATGATGATTGTTTTCGGAATTATAAATGTGCTTTGATAGTTCCTCAATTGGTCTCAAAAAAGGTCTGTGGCTTTCTTGGTATAAATTACTATAATATATGTAAGCCTAATGAAGTATAGACAGAAAAACTGGCTACAAAAAATTCCAATTAATGGCGTTTGTTAAACTCGATTGATCGGTTTTTTAATTGTCCCAATTAAAAATTTCAAACAAATCACGAAATTCGAGAAAAATTCGTAATATTAAATTTTGAACAAAAATTTGGTTGTTTTATTTGTTGTTTAAATACCAAAAATATTAACACTTAACAAAACATTTGCTTAAAATTTTTGTTATATTGACGAAACTTTTGTTTGAAATTTTTGAAAGTGCATATAAATATTTTTCTAAAAATCTCATTAGCCTTATGCGGACTTACATACAAGAAGAGACAAAATAATCAAAAATTAGCTCACATATGTTTATGATGTTATAATGTAAGTATAATTATTTTCCGTAAACTGACTTTGCGGACTCAAATTTTTACTATGAAATATGTAGAGTAGGCATTTTTTCCTTTTTTATTTATTTAAAATAATTGGTTGATTTTTATTATTAATACCTTTGCTTGTTGATATTACAAATCGTTAATTGAAAATTTTTGTTGAGTGTTAATACTTCGAGTAATTGTCCCAATTAAACGATTTGTTAATATAACAAAAAGTGTGATAGGCTGAGTTTCAACAACGAATTTGTTATATTGATAAAAAAAAATTGGTTGTATTTTCGCACAAATGTCTTTCTGTGTAGGGATTCTGTTAAAAAGAATCTTACGACTTTGTTCAAATAACTCACTTTGAATGGCCTACCTGAAATAAAAAATTCAAATAAAGAATTCAAATAAAAAATTCAAATAAAGAATAAAGAAAACTAAAATAAATTCATTTGGAAGCCTTTAATGCAACGGGAAATTGTAAAGATCCCTACTTTCTTCACCTATATTCACATCAGTCCGTTTAATGCCAAATCAAATACTAGAAATTCCCAAAACAGTCAACAGGCTGTTGTAAAAGTCAGTCGTAAAAATATTCCCACTATTCTATACGGCGTTACTCTCTGAGCACACGAATAGCCTCTACACTGAGAAAATGGATTTTTGTTGTTATTATTATTATTTTTTATTACATTTTAATATTGCTATTGTCAAATTATATTATTGATATATGTATGTATATTTTATATTTATATCTTTTTATAGTAGGTAAAATTTTTAATATAATTTTATGAATCAAGAAAAGAAATCTGAAGAAACTTTTTGAGTGGCAACTGTTGCAAGAGAATTTAATTCTTTAAAGCTTCTCGAGGTGTAAAATATGAAATGTTTTCAATTAAACTAATTTAAAAACTTTACACCTAAATAAATTAAAGTCGATTTCAAAAATGTAAGTTTGTCTTATATATGTTGTTGAACGATGAGCGTTCGATAGTCTCCAAAAAGTCCTTTTCGTTCTTCACTGATATTTGCCGTTAGATTGGAAATAATTTTAATCCTGGCATAAATGTTTTTCCATGTTTTCCTATACAAACATACATCCTTGTTTTTTGCCATTTATAAATCTATTTTATTTCGCTTCTTTTTTCCCAGTGTATGCACGCTCTCAACACATTTCATTCGAAATCACAGTTCATATTCCTTTCGTTTCGAAAGAGGAACGTAAACATATTTGAGCATACTTTTTCGAAAAACATATCCAAATCAGACACTCCGTATACGATATATTCTCGTACAATGTATCCAACAGATGCAGACGCAACATAGCATTTAGTATGAAACGTAGTGCTACCGGATACGGACGGGTTCATCTCCAATGCGGATTACGTTGACGAAAATCAAATTGAAAGCTTTAGAAAATGACGAGAGCTTTTAGATTGTTGAATTAAGAATCTTAGAAAATTTGCCTCGTAAAAATATTGTCAGCCCCTAAAATTAAAAAAAAAAAAAAAAAATTAAAAATTATAAAAATATCGAAAATTACAAAAAAATTCTAAAATAATCAAGAAGAACATAGAAAATACAATGAAGACCATATTCCCTCTGCCGTGTTAACGATAACGACAGAACTTGCCGGCAGCCACAGATTGAGGTACGATTCAAATAAAACAGAAAATTTATGAATTCGGCAATGTGACACTGTCGCGCGTGTGTGTCGTGAGACAAAAATTCTATCAACGTTAACGCAAGAAGAAAATTCAAAAAAATAAAAATAAAAATAAATAAATAAACGAAAAGAGAAACAGATTAAGTAAAAAAAAATAGTAGAACAAAAAATAAAATCGAGCACGCTGAATAGTGTATCCAAACATAGATCCAAAGGTGAAAAACAGCATGAATCTTTTCGCGAAAATTGAGCAAATGATTCAACGGCAATAAAGCCAAATATACATACATACATGCATTCGTACGAATATATATAAATTTAAATACATATTTATTTATATATATATATGTGCACATATTTCTTCGCAGACGCCGGTAAAGTGGGGCGCGTGTGTTTTTTTGGAAATTGAAATTTTAATTATTTCTTGCGAAAATCATTTTCGCCAGCGACAGCGAGGATCACATTAAAGCCAATTTCAATTTATAAAATCATCAAGCGGGAAGTGCTATAAATCATAAAGAACGAGCAGAAGAATATCAAGACATAAGACATTTATATATACCTATAAACATATATATATATATAAATTTTGAAAGGAGCAAATATATTGAAAATATGCAGCTATCACATTTCATCAAAATGCTTGCGCTTTGCTTCTCCTCGGCGTTGCTTCTATTGCTAAATGCATCATTGGTAAGCGCTGATCCATCACCGGCGCCCTATAGCGTTTCCGGCTATAAGTACTCCGATTCGGGTTTCATATCGAATCCGTCGTTCTACTCCTATACAATCGCCAATCAGAGTCCCAACGAAAAGCATCTGCAACAACAACAACAACAGCAGCAGCAGCAGCAGCAGCAGCAGCGCATGAAATTTAGCACCAATAATAATGCAAATAATTTCATAAGTTTCGCATCGAGTGCAAATTTCGAGAATACCGGAAATGCGTTTTCGAATCGGAATTTCTACACCATCAATGACCCGAAATTTGTTGGATCGACTCCAATTGCGAGTGTACCGACCTTTAGAGCAACACCTGCCCAATCGGCACCGGCACCGGCACCGAATGGTTGCACCTTGGATCGCCTCGCTGTTTATAAGGTCGTTCTGCACACCTACTGGACACGCGAATTGTTCCCGAAACACTATCCCGATTGGCGGCCGACAGCGCAATGGACGAAAACGATAGGTGAGTGGGACAAAGCTGAATTTTCAATTCCAGGATTCTATCAATCGAATCTCGCCAAATGAAAGTATCAAAATATTAAAATAGATAGCACCCAGTTTATCCAAAAAAATCGACTCTTTCTTGTGATCAATTTTATGAATTTCTTTGCGTCTTCTTATCTAACTCAAGCAAGGATCGGGACTCTTTTCGATATTAATCGTTCGTTAGCCTCCTCTTTGGAGGTCATCCAATTAGTTATAACATTTATTTATTAATATTTTTTCTCAATCATTTTTTTTTTTTTTTTATCGTGGCCCCAGTGTTGCCAGGTTGAGGGATATTTCCCATTTTGAGGGAATTTTTGCACCAAATATTGGCAAAAGGGAAAAGGGGATTTTCTTTACTTTGTTGAATACGATAGAGGGATTTTTCAATAATCGGTACAAAGCCCTATGTGGATCATCCACATTCGAGCAAGCTTCTGCGACCGGCTCGGCTCGATGTAATGCTCGATCGTATGTGGTAATGTTGGTTGATGAATTGGCTCGCTAACATGACCTTTTACGATCGAGCATTGTATCGAGCCGAGCATCTCGCAGGAGCATGCTCGAATGTGGATGTGATAACGAACTTTTAGTACGTATTTATTGTTAATATGTATATACATATATCATATTCTATATTTCACTGGGGTTGTAAAAGAAATTTTCAAAATTAGAAAGTTGGGCGTGGGTGAAATTCACCTGAAATTCAAATGGGACAAAAACCAAATTTGTCATGTATGCTTGCTCTGGTAATAAACATCCTCTCCAAAAATTTTAGCGATCGGCCTATTATTATAATTAGGGGTGGCAAGAGGGCAGTTCTCATTAAGAAATAGAACAAAAATGAGGCCCTTTAAATCTCCCCACCAACTTGCCTTAATAGTAGTGGTCTTGAGGCCTTTTCAAACGTACAATTTCTTAAAATAAAATATGTAATTTTGCGCAGCTACCTTAAGGTTTTAATGTAAAAAAATATTGCGATGATCAACATTTTGTTCAGGAAAAATATGTTTTTGTTTGAGGGGATTTTCGTGGGAAATTTCTATCGGTCACTGAGGGAAAAAAGGGATTTTTGTTTGGTTTTCGAGGGAAATTTGGTTCTGAAGTACTGGCAACACTGCGTGGCCCTTCTCCGGCCAATAAAGCCATGCTTTTATGCTCTCAATTGAATTTATCTTATTTTATTTAATTATGCTCTCAATTGAGTTTTGCAAAGAAGAGACATTTTTTATTATTTTACTATAATTTTGATGGTATAGGCAACTATTCGCTTTAAAGCATCAAATGGCTAACAATTTCATGTTCATAATAATAACATATATGGCATAGATTATTTTAAGAAAAATTAAGAGCGGACCTTTTTTAATATAGGTTTTAATGCATTTTTTTTTCATAAATTTTGTACATACTTAAACGGTATTTTATTTTAATAAAAATAAGGAACATAAATAATCGCTGATTATAAAGTAATCGTTTGTACCACTTTTATCGCTATTGACCGCTTCACGCTGCCGTAAGAAAGAGAGAAAGAATTTTTGTCATATTTCCGACGAGTTTTCATTACGAAATTATATTTTAAGAGCGTCCAATTCTGTGATTTAGAGTGGCCAATTTTACATTAAGAGTGGCTAGAGCGGCCAGAGCGGCCGCCTTAAAATAATCCATGATATATGGAGCATTTCACGTGAAGCGGGCAGCGAAAAAAGGGTCATGTTCTGAAAATCGTTCATATTTGGATCAGTTGCACCTCTAGACAGTTTAAATTAATGTGAAAATGTTTTTTGATATATCACCGTTAGTTTACGAGATATAGGCTTTTAAATATTGATGAAATGAAAAATACGCTTTTTTTTGCATGCAATGTTTCGAATAAAAAATAATTTTTTCAAAAAATAAATAGTAACGGTTTCTAACGAAAATTTATTGCGCTATTCAAGGATGCAAAAAATTCAAAAAAAAAAATTTTTTTTTCAGTGTAGCACTGGTGGTGAAATGGTTAAACCACAATTACAACAATTTGGATCTTTTTTATTTTTTTTTATTTTTTTCGAATTTTAGTTGCAAGTGTTAAGAATATATTATATAAGTTTGAAAATGGGATCTCTATTAGTTTAGGAAGTATAAAACATTGAACATGCGTAGCCAACAATTTTCCCTCAGTAACAACGAAGAGAGTGCATTATATGCAAGGTTCAAAACGGAACGAAAAAGTTGTGCTTGTAAAAAATGCGCTCACTTCGTGTCCCCAGCGGGGCATGTGCACAGAACAAGTTAGACACAGTTAGAACACAGTTAGAGGGTTTGAAGAATCCCATGGCACTCATAGAATTCTTTGGAGTTTTTAGGGCTCTTAAAGTTGCCAGACTATCCGAATTAGTATTTGCATATACTGAACCCGAGATGTTCCTTATCTGACACATAGCTGTAAGGCGTGGACGTCCGCCTGAAAATAGATGACGTTTTTTCTCATGGAAGCTGCTTTTTAAAACTTAGGTCCAACAACTCCCGCCCCAACTGCCAGCCGCCCTGAGTGCTGCAATGAAATATTACTAAATGTAGGCTCCTTCTAAACACAAGAATTCATTTAGCGATTTCATTGAAATGGTTTGAGTGAAAAATTTTGCCGCAAGTACTCGTTGAACTGATTTGTGGCATGTGGACAAACCGCGAATGGGTATTCTCCGAAAACCTTAACTTTAATCGATGCCAGTCTAAAGGCTCTTTCATATCATCAAAGCAAAATTTATTATTCTCTTTGATTTATTTTCGTAAATTATGTATAAATAATGTTGGCCGTTTCAGCTTTTCTTTCTCTATAGTGCAAGTTCGAATTTTAACTAAGACTTCACAATCGATACTTATTTCGCATGTGAAAAAATCTCCTCCTTTGAAATAAATTAAGTTTTTCACAGAAAACACTTAAAAACAAAATGAACCCCTCATTCATACAATTCTAAGAACTTTTGATGGAACAAAAATAATTATACGTCATTCGTAAAGGCTTATATTTGATTCTTTCGCATTAGACAATAGAACGTGATTCTTGTAAGCGGAGTTAGTTAATTGAGCTTGGCATGGGAAGCTCTCGAAAGAAAAAGGAGAAAGCTCCCATTCCTATTTCCTATAGACGCAAATAGAAAAAATGGTGTGTATAAAGTCGGTTTACGGACGATATCTTTGCGTGATAACGTACATTGGTATGTTGATGTACCTACATTTTATTCTTTTGAAAAAGTAACCTGCATAACTCATTTGAAGAAAAAACCACAAAAAAATTCAAGAAAGCTTTCTGACAATTTTGTCTCCTTCATGTAAATCCGCATAAGGTTAATGAGAATTGTAGATGGAATGAATGCGAACAAAGACTTAAAAAGTACGAAGATGTAGAGCTCATACGAACGAAAACCGAAAGGCGAATTTCAATACAGCCCAGTTCTAAATATTCCCGGGGAGTTTTTCCGTGCGGATTGAAAAAAAAAAAATCTGCCTTTCTAAGCACACACAGAAGTGAATGTAAAGGAACCAAGTATTTTAAACATTTTTAAGCAAATATCATCGAACTTTATCTTTTAATAAAATATTTAAAAAATACTTCCGTTTTCCGCGAAACAAAATTTTTAGGGAAATAGCTTTTGCCTTTTGCAATCCACATGTTTGAACACTTCCTGTACATAGCTCCGGCTGGGATATTCTTTTGTGCATCTTAATTCGCCTTATCTGTTTGTGATGTGACGATTGAGAGGATTTGCTCTCTCAAGTTTTCTCTTTGTGCTGTGGTCAAACCGCGGTTCGTTCTTTTTGTATTTGAAGGGTTTGTCGGTGAGGGACGTTCGGGGATGTGGTATGGGAGCGTTTTTCTTTATCTTCCCCATGCGTCTCTCGACATCAAACGAACTTTGTTGTCGCTTATTTGTTGCGCATTGAATTCGCCGAAATTCGCCGTTCTCAGCGGATCGCTTGCTCCGATTTGCTAACATCGATTTAATAGACGTTATCACGTCAATAAATGAAGAAAATAAAATTTAAAAAAAAATATTTTAAGTTTGCTTTAAACGAATTTCCGGCTACTCATTTCCTGTTTTTCCCCCCCTTTTTGTCGCAAACCACTTAAGGTAAAATGATATGACATAAAAGATGAGAAAAAAATATAAAAAGACGCGGTAAAAGCGTACGCTAAGGAAGCACTCTAGCAAAGAGCTCTTTAATTATACATCAGATCAATAAATCTATCTCTTAAAATAAATTGAAAGATGCTGTCTTGTCGATTGTCTTGTCTTGTTGCTGCTGTTTCTTCTTGGTGTCGATTATGGTTTAGCCGAATAAAATTTTCGCAATAAAAATAGAACGAAATCATCGCTTCGCATCAGACTCCCGTCTCAGCAAAATGTTGTGGTAAGAATTCATAAAATTCAATTTTTATTTTTATTTTTTTTTTTTTTTTTTTTTTTTCGTTTCCATTTCCTTTTTCTGTAGCATTTTCATTTCCATTTCCACTTCCATTTTGTTTTTGAATTGAATTTGCTTTTGCCATTGTGTGTGATATTCAGGAGAACAGAGAATGTGGCGGAGAGCGAAAACTATCGTTTTGGATTCTCTCATTTTTTCCATTTGGTAGGATTTTCATCTGGAATAATCGTGCAGCATTTCCGCTTTATTAAATTTATTTGTTTGTATTGCACTGGCCGCTGTTGCCGCTATTTTAGCTTCCGGTGCTCCTTTGTCAACATAAATTCATTGTAACAAAAAGGAGAAAGAAAGGCGAAAAAAAAAACGCTGAAAAATAGAAAATAGAAATAATAATACAATAACAACAATAATAAGCAAGACAAAATGCGACGCGAAGGCGGATGTTCGCGATGCACGAAGTTCATAACTCTATCTGCGGTCTAAGCTTTACTTTCATACGGATTTTATATTTGCTAGAGACAAATATTTCCTTCATCCCTTTCGATCCCGCCTTTTTTGCGCGCTCCCACATTCCCACTAAACTTTCATTGGCTGCTGTTGAGCAAAAGGAGTTGCGCTGCAAATTCATTGCATTTTCATTTTCCTTCAGAATTTCATTTTCCTACTTTTACACACAATGCACAGTAATGTGGAGATGTTGTATTATTACGGGTTTTTTTTTTCTTCGTCCCTGGCTTTTGTGAACTGCACCGAAAATTGTGCATCTTCAGCGGATCAGGCTATGGAAAATTTTCATTGAAGTCAGTTAAGGCTTTTGTACATGCTTTGTGAAATCTTTTTCTTGTGCTTTTATTCCTTTTTTTTTTCTTTTGATTCGAGGCGAAATTGCTTTCGAGCTTTGGAAAGAATAATCTTTGATTTCGTTATGCCTTGAACTCTTTGTAGCGCAATTCTTTAAATACTCACATTCTCCGGAGCTTGAAACAAAAGATGAGGCAGTGTATGGAAGTCACGGGAACGTGATAGTTAAATGCCATCATTACTTAATCTTTTTCTAGCGGAAAAAAATGTATTTTCTTAATGATAACCAAAGACCACGCCCACTTAAAATGTTGTTCAATTTCCTCTGAGAAATCATTTGTGTATTGGTGTGGGAATTTTAAAAAACGCGCTGTATTGTAACATCCGCTTTTTAAATCTCATAAAAGTAATAACAAAAAAAAAAAAAAAAAAAAAAAAGTCAGATCTTAGGGGAATTTTCTTATAGTGTCTTAGAACAGATTCAAGTGCTAGAGAGGAACAACTCAAACTCGTATACCGATTTTTGACAATTGACATTTCGTCGCCCCGAAGTTATCTTCACGTATAACACAAAATTTAAAAAAAATGAGATAAGACCATTTTCTGGGGCATATTTTATAGATCTATCGATCTGCTCAATCCTCAGGTCCCTATCTGCTATGTTTTCTGAGATATTATGAAGCCATTTTATTGTATATGGACTTTTGCTAAAAATTTTAACGCGTTATAATACCTTATGAACCATAATTGTGCATATAAAACAAGAAATGTATGAAATTTTTGAATTAAAAAAATATTAAATTATCTTCACGTATTTGAAAAAAATATATTTGGCAGAATTAAAAAAAGAAATTATCTTATTACTACTATTAAAATATGCATTTCGTTTTCGCCATATATCTCAAAAGCATTTTCGGATGTAGCCTGTAACAGTTATTTTTATACCCGACACACTCTGTGTCGAGGGTATATTGCGTTTGTTGGGTTGTGTGTAACACCCAGAACCAGTCGAGATAGACCATACAAAATATATATAGAAATGATCAGCGTCACCAGGAGATTCGATTTAGCCATGTCCGTCTGTCTGTCTGTCTGTCTGTCTGTCTGTCTGTCTGTCTGTCTGTCCGTCTGTCTGTATACAGTTATCTTATCGAAGGAGTTGAGCTATCTTGACAAAATTTTGTATGCGTGCTCACGGGGACATGAGTAAGACTAAGTTCGAGAATGGACCCGATCGGACCATTTTTAGGGGTACCTCCAGTACTAGGGTCTGTTACGAAAATCACAAAAACTGCTCTAAAATCGGAGTTTTTCAAGATATTTTGATGAAATTTGGCATTTGAACATATTTTAGGCCAATTAATGTGATTTACAAAAATCAGAAAAATGGGCGTGGCAGAAGGGCGTTTTTGGAAAATTGTCTGCTACTCCCGAAACGCCTATGGGACTTGAACGAAAATTGGAAAATTTAGTATAACTTCCTTTGTTACCATAAACATCCTGCCCAAAAATTTTCTGGATTGGTTCATTATTAAGGGTACCTCCAGTACTAGGGTCTTTCACAAAAATCCGAAAACTGCCCCAAAATCTGACTTTTTCCAAATATTTCAATGAAACTTAGAATTTGCGCGTATATTTAAGCCTCCGATTAGAATTCCGAAAAATTGTAAAAGTGGGCGTGGCAAAGGGGCGGTTTGCATAAAGAAATTTAAAAAATGGTATATGGGGCCCCTATGGCCTTAAACAACTCCTGATATTAAAAATTATTTGAATATGTGTGTCTGTGTCGGGTATTCTATTGTCAGGCTTGCCTGACTATAACACCCTTACTTGTTTTATTTATATACATAAATGGAAGTGGCTATGGGATAGCGTAGGGGACTACGTAAAAAGACATACGAAGCGGAGCGGACTACATAAAAAGACATACACTCACACAAACACAAGAAAACCTCCTTGGTATCACAATGGGCCGATTAACGGCCTAAGTGGCAGCCACTTCAACCTACCTACCTACATAAATGGAACGTAGAAGACAAAGAGACTTTGTTTGTTTGTTGTTTTAATGTTGTTTTTTTTTTTGTAAATAACAAAAGCTCCACTATAATAATAAACTAAAACGTTTTCCTTGTACAAATATTTAAGAAATAAACAATTTATAACATAATACTCAAAAAAATACAAATATAATACTATCAATATACGTGTATATCACTCGAGCATAAATTAATTTTGTTCCAATTTAACTGAATGTAGACATTTATTTACATTAATAACTCCGAAAAGAATCTCACATCATTTTCTGGAAGGAAAACGTATAGACTCTCAATATCTTTCTTTTTGTCTGGATTAATATTTATCTTGGCGCATGTAAGTACGTATGTATGTAAGTTCATTTTCAAGAATGTTTTCTTAAGTTGCAAAAACTCCCTTTCTGGCTTGTTTTCTCAAGCTTGATGATTTACAATTAGCTTTCAAGTGCAGACGTTTTATATTTTATAAGAAATAAATTGTGTGTATCATATTTTATTGCTTTAATTTTAGTGAATGGAACATTCTGAAAATTTAATTGACTTACTAAAGACGAATAAATTTTAAAGTCTGTCGGAAGTTGAAGGTTACGTTCTGTCTAATTGTAACAAATTGATTTTAAAGTGCATATACGTGAAGATAATTTCGGACCAAAAAGCAGTAAACCTGCACTCTCGGCTTATTTTCACGTATGTCCAATACATTAAAAAATATTTACCAAAAAATTTCGTATACAACAAAGTGTGAAAATTTTCTTGGAGCTAAAAATGTCTATAGCTTGGAAAATTTCCTCTATGACTTTAGATATTTTTATACTAATCGATGTATAATTGCAAACACTACCTCTGATAAAAATATTGAAGCACATTTTTCACACCATTTTTTTATTTTTTATTAGCTGTTGAAGCTTAAAAGTCGATTTCCCAAAAAAATATTTTTTGCAGATACGTGAGGATAACTTCGGGGTGACGATTTGAATTTATTCAATGAGAAACCAGTATCCACAGTTACACAGCAATGTTGCCAGATTTTAGAACTTCTGAAAAAAATTTCCGTTTTAAAATTTGGAAGCCTTTTAAAAACCAAAATTTTTGCCCTAGAATTTTCTCCAAAGAGTTTCTTAGCTTACGAGAGATTCCTCTAAACTGTTAATTGCGGTGTACAGACACCCGAAGAGACGGCTAGACAGAGGAACGGTCACAAATATTGAGAATCGAACAGACAGAATGACGGACAAACATGGCCAAATCGGATCTCCTGGTGACATGATCACTTCGTATGGGCAACATTTTGATTTGGGGCCGTCCATATATTACGTCAGCATGATTTTGACCATTTTAGACCCCCTCCTCCCCCTTATCATCAATCGTCATCGTCCAGAACCCCCTCCCCCCTTTGTTTGACATCATCTTTGAGCTCTTTATTATTTCACAAGTAAATAGAAATTAATTTCTTCAAAATATAGTTTAATAGTGTTTTCTTATAAGATAGAGATGATGATGTAATCATTGCGGATTTACCCCCTCCCCCTCATCATCAAGTGTCATCATTCGCGTGACCCCCTCCACCCCCCTGTATGATGACGTAATATATGGACGACCCCTTTGCTATAATCGATTTAATAGATGTTATCACGTCAAAAACATTTGGGTTTTCAAGGCTTAAGGGTCGACAGAGTCTTACTTTCTTGACCGATCTTAAACTTATGTAAGAAATGATCTTGAACGGGTTAAGTTCCTTAAATTCGAGGGATTATCTGTTCAAATCAGATGATGCGTTGTCGAGTTCTGCTTAAAAAAGCTCCCTTGAAAAAAAATTATTTTCTTCGAAAATTAATATTTAAAAAAAAAAAAATCGCAGCAAAAATTTTTTAATGAAATGAAATTTTTTATTCAACCAAAATTTTTTAACATAAAATACTTCGACTATGGTTGACTGATCTAAGAATCGAGGATGCAGTGGATAGAAGAAAATTGAGAAAAAATTCAAAACATATGGACCCCGGTATAAGCCGGGAAAGAACACTCTAGAAAAAGAAGACTTCGACTATGGTTGCCTATGATACGTTTATTTGGTAGTTCAGTTGGACTTTTCAGCACTAAAAGAAATAATTTTTTATTGTATTTTATTTTCGTGTTTAGAAGGCAAAGTTCAATGGGCAAATCGCATTGAAATCTTCTTAAAAATTCAAAAATAATTACATATTCGTAGACTAGTGAAGTGAAATAAAACTTGAGAAAAAAAAAATAAATAAAAATTCCAACCTTGTGTCTAAAAAATTCCAATTCTTCCATTATTTTTCGATTGAGAAACAATCGTGCTTACCGCAAACTCAATAATTTGTTTTAATTAGAATATATTTGAAAAATTCCAATAGATTTGATTATATTTTACTGTTTTTTTCTTCCTTTAGATGTGGTTTTGGGTTTTCTGTAAAGTAATTTAAATAATCATCATGGTTGAAAGGATACTCCGCTTGATTATCAATGTGCTATCTTGTTAGGTCATGCATAAAATATAATAATACTTTGAAATTCAAAAATCGAATAAAATCTGTACACAGGTATACCGAAATATTTGGAAAATAAAATACCATGTCAAACAAAAAAGCAAAGCATACTTTAAGACGTTCGGAGACATACACAGAGAGCGAGAGCGAGCGAGAGAGAGTGAAAGAGGGAGGGTGGGTGGTAGGTAGGTAGGGAGGTAGAGAGAGAGATTTCCCAAATATTGTTGCTACCGTGCTCAACGCTTTACGCAAATAAAACTCTGCCATAGGCCACAAAAAAGGCTTACCAATCCGGAGCAGAAGTTATATTTTACTTTGTTTAAAGAAGGATTCAATTCTATTTTATTTGATTTCATTTTACTTTTCTTTATTTGTGCTTACATATGTGTCTATATATAGGTATGTGAATAGGTATTGTGTGTAGCTGTAGTTAATGCTTCCATGAAAGTCGAATGCTTCACACACTCCCTGCAGTTATTTTCGCTTCTCTCCAACTATTCTTCAGCTAGCTACAAGTGAACCAATATTAATTTTTGCAATATGTCAGCCAATATGTATTGAAATCTGAAGAATTTTTCAACATTGATCGAAAGTAGGTTTACAAGTAGAGACCCTTTGTGGTCAATAGGAGATCAATGGTCTCAGTTTTTATGAGTTACAGGAGTTGGTACAGTAAAACGAACATCCTTTAGGAATATCCCTGTGTTTAGTGGCGGTTTTACCGAATAGTCAACATAGGAAACTGCCTGAGGTGGCCAATTCTCATCGTCAATGCATGAAAAACAGGAAAGGTGAAAAGTACTGTGCTGTCTGAGGAAGAATCGCAACTGTTTAGGGCGGCAAATTGTCTTAATCCACTCCTGATTTTGTTGGCATTTATTCAAAACGATTCGCATAGATGGATATTATAAATTTGGACTAGCAGTGCTGTTGCCAATATTTTCTAGGGCTATATCCCCCGAATGTCTCTGGAGAAGGCCCTAAATCTTATTTTGAAATCCTTTGAAAACAAAAATTTAATCCCATTTAAAATCCCCTAAGGACTTTCCTCTTACAAGCCTCTCATAAAGACCAGAAAACCGTCTTGATTTGGGTAAGCAACTGGCAACAGTGACTATGGGCCACCCTACGAATAGTCTAAGTGTAACCACTTTTATTAAATTGTATTCCTCATTACTGCAGGGCACGTATAAGCAATCATCCACATAACCGCACAATCTGAATATGCATTTGTTCATTTGTAAGCATAATGTGGAAAATATTTTCATTTGTGCTGCGAAAATATCAACAAAAATAAGGAAGGGAAAAATCATGCGAAAAGCTCAACAATTGCGGTAAAAGTCAAAACAACGCTCGGAATTCACAAAGCTCTCGTTCTTATTGACTCGATTTGCTTTGGAATTTTCGGTGTATTTACCCCATTCCGAAGCGATCGGCTGAGCAGGGAAAATATTGAAAGTATTCTTCAATATACACAAAAGGGGAAAAAAAAATACAAAAATAAAAAGTGAAAAAAATAGAAAACAAAAAAACAGGCTCACATAAACTATGAACAACTTTATTTTATGTTCATTTGTTGGTTTTTTTGGCCTTTGGTTTTTTTTTTTTTTTTTGGTTTTTTTTTTCTACTTTTCTACGTTAGTCTTGACGGTGAGACAGGCGAAACTCGGATAAGCACGTACAAATCGCATTTCTTAGCTTGATTTCGGTTAAAAGGAAAACGTCAAAAAAGAAAAAAAGCAATGAAATGAAAATAATAAGGGCGAAGTCAGTTACCAAAACAAGCTCATCTAGATTGTGGATATTCGTGTGCGGGGGTGTATTGTGTGCAAGTGTGTGAGCACTGAAAGAACGAACTTAATGTACACTAATGTAAACAACTAAATACAACATCTTCACTGACGATACACTGACGTCTGCCTTCGGGTTTTATCCTTTTCTTTCTGCTCTTTAAGGCAATCATAGAAACATGCCAGCAAACATGAAGCCGCACACACATACGAACACACATTGCAACACACATAAATATGTTGCTCGTGTGTGCTTATGTGTTTGGCTGTATGTTGGTATTTGGCAGTCGTTCTGTAGGCGCTTAACTAGGCCAATGCTCGAGCCCATTCGATCCGATCCGATCCGATGCGATGCGATTGGATATGGCCATGCTATGCTACATCTTGCCAAATATCGAGCGCGGGTGGCTGTGGGTCGTATGAGCAATAATTTTAGCTCAATTTTGCCTTCCTTTATTTTTTTATTTTTTTTATTTTTTTATTTATTTTTTTTTTGTTTTTTTTTTTTTTTTGCTTTTTGGCACAAAATTCCTTCCGATTTCCCTTTGGTTTTTGCTTTCTTTTCCGAATGGTTTTTCTTCTTCTGTTTTTTCGTAAATATTTGCAAAGCAATGGGTTTTGACTAACAACACGGCGAATACAAGAATTTTATTGCTATTTTTCTATTTTCCCTTTCTCGCTTTGCTTTATTGCATTTCAGTTTCAGTGACAAATTGGATTCCTATTTTTTCCTTTGTTTTTTTTTTTTTATGCGACAAATTAATGCAAGTTTTGTTGCTTCGCCTCCATAATAATCTAAAACGATTTGTTTGTTTAGTAAATGGGGAGAAAACCTGCCGCTTTTTTTTATAAATTTTTTTGAAAATATTTTTGTTGCAGTTTCTCTTCTCTTGTCGTTTTCATTTGTTTGTTGTTTTATTTCTGTTTTTTTTTTCTTTTTTGTTTATTTATTTTTTTTGTCGCGTGTTTGGATTGAATTTGGTTTAAGCTGACATTTTCTCTGCTTTCCCCATTTGATCTGGGTAACTGAGCAGCGTGTGAACAAGTACAAGCAAGGATTAACAAGTTTTTTTTTTATTTTATTTTGCTTCGTTTCGATTCGTTTTTCGAACACGAATGCGGAAAGGGATGTTTGGAAAACTTGTTAAGTAACTTGTGGATTTAGTTAGGCAATTTCGCATTACTGCGGGATTGATTCGATTGATTTTATCGATGTATTCATAAATTTGGTTTTATGTAAAATTAAGCTCATCGGAATGAATAAAGCCCATACATCGTTATAAAGAAATTAAGCCAACGACCTATGTTTTTCCTTTTCATTGGTTTTTTTTTATTTTTTATTCATTTGATTTATTTTAATTTTATATTATTAGGTACTAAAGAAACTAAGAGATAATTCATTAAACTATTTATTATTTATTTGTAAACCATTCCTTCTGGTATAAACATTTTTGGAATATTTTTAATTTGGTACCAACCTCGAACTTTCTGCCTATCGGTCCTTCGGAATGTTGATGAACCTCGTCTCAGTCTCAAAATGATCGATCAGATCGAAGGGAGCCCATAAAGAAGAAAAAAGTAAAGTTGCAACGGATATCCGGCCACTATCCGGTATACGGCCTATACGGCCTTAAATTTAGTATCCGGCCGGATACCGGATCCCATCTATATCCGGCCGCCGGATGAATCACATTAAACATTTGCTACATTGTATTTGTACTAAGGTGCAGATTAGAAATTTGAGCGATTGGAGGATACCCGATACAGTTCCGCTAACATTTTCACAGAAAATATCCATTTTTAGCGATTTTTCATTGCAGTTCGGTCCAACCAGTCGAAACAAGCACTACTAAAATGTGTGCTGTGTCAAAAATTACTGTTCAAAATTTTTTCTACCAAATGGTAATGCTCAGGATCATTGCTACACCATTCAATATGAACCAGCCAGCCGGATATCCGGTATCTGGCATCCGGCCGGATACACTATCCGTTGTAACACTAGAAAAAAGGCGTGGGCCATCGTCGATTGTCTTGTCCGCAAAACGCTAGTTAAATATTCTCATGAAATGTTTATTCATTGTCTCATCAAATGTTTTCGCAAATCCCGAAAAGCCTGAACGGCTTAGGGTCCAAAATTTTCTGATATGAAATCTTTTTTCTGATTGCCGAAAATGGATGAAAGCTGATGCGATCGATTTCGAGTCCAGCTACGAGTTCATCATCAGGCATCTTTACCACTTCGACCATGTCGGCTCTACGACGTATGTAAGTCGACTTAAGTCAATTATCTTGAAAATATGGTTGAACCCGATAACCACGCCCATTTCAAATTTCAAGTACTTGAACTTTAAAGACAATTGAAATCTATCGAAAAATCGGTCCTAGCAAGAAAAATAACTTCTTTTTATTATTCGCGATGATCAGGGCTCGGATTTTGTTGATTTTATAAATTTAAAGCATACTTTATGGAGTAAAAATTTTGTTCAACTCACATAACGTTAATATTCGAATCGATTGTTAACTTTAATATAAATTTTTTTGAAGTTTTTCTAACCGTTTGAAGCTTAACTTAGCTAAACATATTCGCAAAATGTTGGTAAGAAAACGTTTTGCCACATAAAGTATGCTTTAAATTTATAAAAGCAACAAAATCCAAGCCCTGTTGATGATATGGAGTCGATTAAACCCGTTCGGGCGTTAGTTATCGTAAATATTAAAACAACTAAATGAATCTATTTAATCGATAAAATTGAAGCATTATCTTAATTCAATAATTTACCCAAATTTCTTAATCCTTAATTTATTTCTAAGGATAATCCAAAATTAAGTTGCTAAAATTCGAACTCCGCCCCGCTTAATGCATTCAGCTCGAGTAAACAAAACAAATCAATTAGTATCTTAACGTGAAATTTTTTCGATAAAACCTTTTTCCCCGGACCCTTTTGATTAAGTTAAAGTATGTACTTTAGTTCTCTGTGGGTAAAGAAAAACAAAATGAAAATAAAAACAAAAAGATTGTGTGTCTTCAAAAGCCAAATACTTGGCCAACTTTAAGAGCGATGACGGAAGGACAACTCACATGTATAGGACTGAGTACCCCCTCATGATTGAGGTTTCACTGTTAAGCCCTAATCAATAAGCAGATCCATTAACTACCACACCTTTGTGTATCAATTTCACTTCGTTGAATATAGCTTGAAGTGAAATAGAAAAAAGAAAAACCAAACTAAAAAAAAAAGGAAAATGGTGGAAAAAGGATGTAGGCCACACGTTGGTGAATTTGTTCATGGACGCCTCCTGTTCGAATCCTGTCGTCGTTCTTGTGCTAATCGAAAAAGGACAATATTGATATAAATATATACAAATATATATAGATATACATACATACAACAAACTTCCTTTGCACCTTCAATTTCATGAGCTCATATCTAAATTGAACGTCGTACATGCATAAATAAATTTGCGGAATTCTGTTATTTTTATCTTTTCTTCGAATTGTTAACGAAAATTGCTTTTTGGTCACTTCGAATTCATTGATAATAAATTCATGAATTTCAGCCGCACACAACAGCCCCCCGCCGCATCGCGCAGATCCCACGACTCAAGCTAAGAAAGCAAACGAAGCGGATGCGAGTGTTGAAATGACGGCCGCGCCGCACTATGGGGCGACAGCGCCACAGTCAATAGAAGGATGTCATTCGAATGCCTTTCCATTACATTCCCTTCCATTTCGATTCCTTGCCACTGCCACTGCCACTCCGCTCGCTTCGATTCCGTTCGTTTTCAGTTCTTTAGTGAGAATTTTTCTGGTAATTCAATTTGCTTTCTTTTCATTGTCCTTGTTCATCAATGTGGTTTATAAGGAACATATATATATATATATATATATATATATATTGTCATTGTTGTTGAGTTTTCCTTTCTGGCTTCTCGTTTTTCTACAATTTCCTGCGTTTTGTTGTCATATTATGTTACAAAATGCTTCATCCGGCAGGGTTGCTTTGTATGCTCGCGCATTGTTTTGCTCCATTTTCGTCCATACAACGCAAATGGCAGTGCGCCTCACTCCCCACCGCTCAGTGGTAACTAACTGCAACCGCTATTAACGCACTCAAATGGCATAAATTGATTCTAATTTAGATGTGCGAACGTACGCTTGGCATTTTTATTTCTCCCATTCTCATTCTGAATCTGTTTTGGATTCTCCCCCACTCTCTCCCCTTCAACTTTTCGTTCTTATTATGGTTTTTATTTTCATTTGTATTATGATTATTTGTGGGTTTGTTGGTCGCCGTATTTTTTTTTTCCTTCTCATTTTTACTCATATTTTCCCATGCATACAACATATAAATTTTTCCCCTTGCGACCCGCCTTCCGTGATTTCAACTCGCTGAAGCATATCCTTTTCAATATACATACATAGTATGAATGTATGTATGTATGTTCCATGTATGTGCAAAAGATGGTGCAAACGATCCGACATACGCATTCTAAACGCGTGTATGGGCATTTAAATTGTGTTAATGTGCGGGATTTAACTTGTTGAGTGCTCGAGGAAAATATCCAATTTTATTCGTTATTTGCTGCTCAAATAAATAAAGGCAAATTTTTCCATGCATGCATGTATGTGTGCATGTGTGTATGGACTTCTGAGTCCAGTTGTACTTTCTCGAATATATATTATCATATCATAAATTTTATTTATTATTATTTACGAAAGTAGCAACAAATCCATGTGCATAATGTATGTTAACGATAGATTGAAAAATCAACTGAAATATGTTGGGAGCATATGATTCATAAATGGTTTGCGGTTTCGTTTGGTTTTTGTTTTTTAGCTTGAATTTTTTATACTTTTCCATTGTTATTGTTAGTGTTACTTTTGTATGCGGAGTCATATTCGGAAAGTTTGAATGCATAATTTTCCTAATTGGTGTAAATAAATCAACAATTGAAACTGACAGGCTTGGTTAAATTAATGTAAACTTTGAAATCCGAAGAGTGCTTTTTATTCGACTCTGAAATTCCAATGAATCATTTTTTTTTTTTTTTGGTATTTCAGTTAGATTTTATCGTGGGATATCAGTCTTATTCATGAAAAATTCGTGAAATGCTTCATAAACCCATTTTAGTTTGAAAGCATTTTACGTAGGGCAACTGAAAATAAGAAGTTGTTAAGAATTAAAAAAAAAAAAAAAATCTGTAATGATTTTTTTCCGGTCCTTGGAATAGTTAAACCAGATAGTTATGTATGTTTATATGCTCTCGCATAAGCCATTTCCGGCTCACAAAAGATCTTCTGAACATCATCGAAGTGAGTTTCCGTAGACATAATTGCTCAATTTGAGTTCAATATGAGCTATTTCTGATTTCGGAGACAGCTCAAACGGCGATATGCTATGCGAATATGGGCTGTCATTGGTTTATGTGTTCCTTTAATGCAATATGAGCTCTTGAGCTATATAAATAGCTAACAGATATATCATATTTGCTTAATTTTTTGACATCTCATATAAGTAGATAGGAGAAATAGAGATTCTGCCTTCATGAGAAAGAGTGGTTGTATGTTTATAAAATAAAGGAGCTTTTAATTGAGAAACTTGGAAGTCGTCTGTAAGCGATTTGTAGTCCGACAGTTTGATTATTCTGTTAATCGCTTCTATCAGCCAATTTAATTTTACTCCATCGAATATTTGTTTGTCTTTCTAACTATCGATGGATTTTTTTGATGGCTTTCTAAATTCTCTAATACTCTCGAGTAAATATCGGAAAATTGCATGAAGCTAATTCATAACGATTGTAAGTGAATTGGATCCTTTCTTTTTTGTACCTACAATTTGCTATCACTCACAGTGAAATTATGAGAATTGACGCTTTCAACTAAACGAATTTTTGATAGAAAACTCTTCATGCACATGCGAACAAAGAGTACAAATAATTCAATCAATTAACTTTAATCGATTAGATCCGATTTAGGTTTGAATTTTAATGGTCAATTAAAAATTTATTAAAACAATAAAATAGAATGTAACCAAAAACTGTTTTTAACTCGATCTCACTTATAGCTTTATTAACGCTCAAACGGTCCAAAAGAAAGCGGTTGAAAATAAACAACCAATTAAAGATAAAAATTCGATTGGAAAATGTCAGTTTTAAAACCATTTTTGAATGAATTCACTTTTCGAATTGAATTCGACGAGCGTAAAATTTAATTCAATAACAATTGAGACCACAAATAAATTTTGAAATTTAATTTCGTGACGAGCACACGCCAATTGTCATGGACACACACACACACAAGCAACACACACACACAAGCAGCACATATACCCAGCAGGTAAATATGTACCGCAGGACAAAGTCATCAGTTATATCACAAAGGCATAAAAGTGTCACTGTTGCGCATGACACGTTGATACATTGAGGGACTTAGAAAGTTGAAATGCTAACAATTTTTTTCTAAAAATAAAAGCTTTTGAAAAATCAAAGAGCACAAAAGGCGACAGTTTTCCAGCATTCAAGAAAGGGTTGTTACTTCGGGTCGGGTGCAAATTCGAGAAAAATTTCAATAAATTCATACAAACTTTCACCCATCCGTAAATACACTGGAGTAATTCCTACTACTTTCTAACTACTCGCCGTCGAACATTTCACTGTTTTCGGAATAGATCTCCTGCTGTAAATTATAGGCCAACTGTCTCATTTGTACCAGTCGGTCTAATTATTTCAGTACACTCCTTCTAGACCACTTGTTACTAATCGAGGTCTCGTCAAATCTCATATATGAAACACTACAATTCGAACAGTCGGAATTCCGAGCAACTTCAGAGTACTCCTTTTCGGTATATTGGTCTCTTCATCACTGGAGAGCTACTAGAGGTACATACCCAGCAGAAATGAACCGGTCAATTTCCGATGAAGGACTGGCCTTTGAATGATCCAAATCTACGGGTATACCGGTTATATAATATTATGGCCGGTCGCTCCTTCGATTTCGGCTAGCCGACGGTCGGTAATAAACGCGTTGGGTTAAGGGTAGTCTAAAAATGACACTTTCATTAACTGAGAATATATATAAAAAATTGGTTTTTTATTTTCCTTATTTGACTATCCTAAAACCAGACAAAAAGTCGACAATTGACCAAAAAAAAAAAAAAAAAAAACGTTTTGCGGACAAGTCCCACTCCAATGACAGGTCCATGTTGAAAAGATCACTGGAATACATTAGAAGTGGAATTATGAGGGGACTACTACTGAGTAACATAAAGGACTGACCGGTTTTTATTTTAACTCAAAAAGCAGGTTAAAATAACCTATTTCATCGTTAATTTTAACTTATGCTCATTAGCGGTCAACTCAACAGTAAAAACACAGTCAATAAGGATATAACTACCTGATGGTTGCAGTAATTGTCACGCGGTTAAATCAACTGTCGCAAGGCAAATGGCGTAGCACCAGCGACTGGGAAAAAAGAAAATTATTTTTTGCTTTAACTTTGTTTATTTATCTATTTTTAATAATTATTATAAATAATTATATTTTTTTGTTATTTAAATATTTGCGCTTTTGTCTAAATCTTTGTTTTCTTTCTTATCTTTAAATTTTCTTGCCTCGGCCGAGACTCAATCCGCTTACCTCCACTTCGCTGGGCGAAAGTCTTACCCATTACGCTAAACGAACGAGTTTAGTTTGTTGGTCAAAATGATCACATGAGTTAATTGTTGCTCAAATTTTGGGAAACGTGCTTAAGGAATTGTTTCACTCCCAAAATCTTTTACTTGAAAATGAACCATTAAAATAAATTTAAAAAAAAAAATAAAACCTTTAAAGCTTAAGAGAAATTTTTTGTCTTCCAAACAACTACACTAGGTAAGGTAGGTAGGTTGAAGTGGCTGCCACTTAGGCCCTTAATCGGCCCATTGCGATACCAAGGACGTTTTCTTGTGTTTGTGTGAGTGCATAGCACGCATCCCCTACGCTATCCCAGAGCCACAAAACAACTACACCGAGAGAAATAACGACAGTAAAATCAACTACTTAGAACAGTTAAAGTAAGAGTGGTCAAATAAACTGTATTCCGCGTTAAATGCACTGAAAAAGGCAGTCAAATGAACAGTTGAGAAACAGTTACATTTTATGTTCAAATTCGCTTTCGTTCACTTAGACGTATAAGTTCGCATTCTGATCAACCGTCTCCGGAGGGTTCGATAGCTCAGTTCTTTAAGCTGTGACTCGACAGTCGTGAGCTTCGGGGTTCTATCCCTGCTGGCGGCGGGAATTTTTCTGGATTTTTTTTTTAATTACAGTTTTTTTTTTTTTGTTCAGAGTGTAGTTGTTTTTGAAGACAAAAATTCAGGTAGTTATATCCTTATTGACTGTGTTTGTACTGTTGAGTTGACCGCTACTGTACATAAGTTAACAATTAACGGTGAACTCGGTTATTTTAACCTGCTTTTTCAGTTAATATAATTACCTTTTTCTCTCGGTGTACACTATGAACAAAAAAAAAAAACCGTAATTTAAAAAAAAATTCGGAAAAATTCTAGCCGGGAGCAGAGATAGCACCCCGAACATCCCGCCTGTCAAGCTACACTCTTTAACTACTGAGCTATCGATCCCTCTGTGGACGTTTGATCAGATTGCGAACTTAAACGTCTAAGTGAACGAAAGCGTATTTGAACATAAGAAATAACTGTTTTTCAACTGTTCAGTTGACTGCCTTTTTCAGTGCATTAAACGGAAAACACGGTTTATTTTACCACTCTTACTTTAACTGTTCTAAGTAGTTGAATTCACTGTTGTTATTTCTCTCGGTGTACATACCGACGCATAGACGTTCATGAATCATGATACACGGACATGTACCTACGTTTAGGGATATTCAATTAATGCAGGTCAGCCATAATTATCCCATAAATCAAGCTTAAATCATAATTTCATTTTAATTGCAAAAGAAAGCAAAAAAAAAAATATATATATATATATAAATAAATAAATAAATAAACAAAAGCAAAAAAAGATGCAAGAAAAAGAAAAACAGAAACAAAAATAGAAAAAACAATGTGGTTTTAAAAAAATTCTGTACATTATTAATCCTTAATTGTGGTAAATTGCCAAGGGAAAAAAATCAAATTAAAATAAACACAAAAAAGGAAACAAAAACATGCCAGAAACCAATGGAAATTATAAATGCTTAAAAAGTTGTAAAAAGTTAAATACGCTCATAAAAATTGAATTTTTTAAATGCATTAAAGAACACAGTAATTCATATTAAATTGCAACTGGAGTCAACTGAAAAGTTCGAATGAAACAGCAGGATATGCAGGCATGATTTAATGGAGAGGTTTTTTTGTTTTTTTTGTTTGTTTGTTTTGATTCCATGGCTTCGCGAGGAAACTGAAATGACGGATGGCGATTTCTGAGAGGTTAGGAGAATAACGTGGGAGCTATCAATGTGTTAACAGTTTTTTATTGTTGTAGTTAATGAACCAACCAGATTATCATTTATTTATTTTTGTATCGTCCTTCAATGCAGTGGTCAATTGATGGGCAAAGATTAAAATTTGCAACAAGAACACCAAGGGCTTATTTGTAGGGTCTTAATACTTTCTCAGCTGGGCTTGTAGATCAAAATTAGGATAATATAACTAAGAGGGTGAGGGGGAAAGAAACAAGGGAATACAGGAACACAGAAAGACAGAAAGAGATCAAAAAATAAATATCATGAAAGGCACACAGAGAAGACTCTTACAGATGGATTTACAGAGGACTCTTTGAATAGATAGAGATCATATCCAGGGCTCAGATCATACTTGATCGGGAAACAATTTTTCTGACCAACATTTTGCGAATATGTTTTGCGAAGTTGGACTTCAAAACAATTTTCTAACTTCACAAAAATTTTTTTTGAAGTAAAAAATTGATTTCAATAGATAATAACTTTATGTGAGTTGAACAAAATTTTTACTCTATAAATTATGCTTTGAATTTATAATTCCGATCAACAGAAGAGGTCGCTTAAAGAAATTCAATCGATTTTCTGTCCATAGGAGTCCTCCTAAAAGTATAATGAATAGGGCAAAAGAAAATACTTAAATTCAGTACCTAAAAGCATGCCTATAAATATGAAGAATATGAATGGTGGTCAGAAATTTGTTCGTTCTTGAAGCTTTCTCTTCCATAACGACCATAATGAGCAAAAAAATTTTGATTTCGTTTGAGGTTTCTTAATGCCTTAACTAAAGTCCATTGGGTAAAGCCTTTCAAATTATATAAATTGATTTTTAATTGATATAAAGCATACATCTAGGTGTTGAATTTAAATATTGTATGTTGCCCTAATAATTCAATTAAATCAATGAAATGCAACAACAACAAGAAATAAAGCATCAAATACAATTTCCAATTAAAGTGAATCTATAGTGTTCCGATAACGAAGGCTTTACGAATTCTACACCATATTGTTTCTTTTGATTGTTTTCCCATTATTTCCCATATAACTTAGAACTCTATAACGTATTATTTTCCTGTTTCCACTTGTTCGAATCACAGAACGGCAACCCTTTGTGCAGCGCTTCAATTAAATTATGGAAAGCAAATTAAATTAATTAGCATTAATGAAAAGCGGAAATCTTAGATCTTAATGTTTATTTTATTCGGAGAGTTTGCTTCTCTCGTCACAGTATCTTGTTTTCTGAATTGATTTGATCATGAAATGACAGTTCTCTGACATATCAATTACAAACATTCATAAAGTAGAAAAGCTTTTCTTTGAAATAAGATTAATATAGCCTCATACATAAGTACATAGATATGAGGAAGCTTCCAACAGTTTCATGTTAGATCCTTAGGCATCAATTGATACACATCAGAGCCCATCCGTTCAAAGCACGTATATTTAAAAGCACTGTAAATTTAAAACACAGCCGCGTCACTGTCAGTGAAAAATTATGAAAAAAATTATTTATTTTCAAACCTCCTAAGACAACGTTTTATTATCGAAATTTTGGTTTTCATTCATGAATGAATGTGGCCATCACTCACATAAGGCTATAACTTCTGATATGAAGTCTGTTAAAAAGGGAGTTTTTTTTTTTAAATCGAATTTCGAACTCCTATTGACTTGTGGGGACGGCTCTGTCCGGTATCGCAGGGGTTGTTGCATTGAACGAGGAAAGAATAGCTCGGAAACTTCACAAACGTTTTCCGATTTGGTTTATGCCCACTGTTGAGATAAAATTTGGTATGTGGTTCCCCCAGTCTTTTTAGTCGGGTACAAACTTAGCTCTGTTGCCAGTTTTTTAGGGGAACATTCTCCTGAATGTCTCAAAAAGCGGCCAGAATCCCCTCAAATCCAATTTTGAAATCTTCTAGAAACAAACACTTGGTCCCATATATATTTCTCTGGTCACTTTTCTGCCCTAAGACTCCACTAAATATCTTTTAATTTAGGAGAGATTCTCCTTTCAGTCTGGTGAGGCCGCCTGGTCAGGTACAGACTATAAACCAAACAATATTGAGCAGATGAGCCACCTACTCACACAACTTAATGGGTTTAAGGATTTCTACCGACAGCATACTATCATTGATAGAGGGGTACAAGCGTCATTCGTCCATGGCACTGCGTCTGACTAGACTATTGTGCCAGAGGAACATATTAAAAGCACGCTCTTTTGGTTTTATGTATTTATGGAAATGTTCATAGTTTAATATAAATTTCCAACATTTCATAAATGGCCTTTACACTCTCTTCATTCAATTATAAAATGATTCATTAATTCTTTCTCCAAAATAAAAAATTTCCGTCTCTATTTATATGTAAGTCAATGTTTGTCAAAAACTTTTCCGTATAAAATGTTAAATGTTTCTTTTGACAGTTTTTTCCTGAAGATGCTCTTCGAAGAAGGGCGAAATATCGAACAATAAAAATATAAATAAAAATATCACTTTTGACCTTAAGCTCGAATAGACGCCAGAAAATCAATTAAAACGATTTTTCACTTAATGATCAAAATATCAACGAAAGGTCGAACAACACATATCGCATACAAAAATAAAAATAAGTAGGTTATCTACCTACCTACTAAATAAATTGTAGTAATTTGGAGAAGAAAACGTTTTCTCTTCATTGTTTTGTGAAAAATCTGCTAACAAAAAAACCAATAGAAATACTTAATATGAATACCAAAATAAAAAATGTGTAAAATATATTTTAAAAAAAAATAGATGTTCCAAACACAGAAACGCATACGAAATCAGAAGAGCGAAAAGATAAATTTGGAAAAAATAATGAGAAAAACAGAAATCCTTCGTCATAATATCAAATTCCGTTCATTAATTTTCATATCAACCTGTTCGCATATAATATATTTATTGTATGTATATTGCCCTCTGACGGTTGTGCCCGATTCTTTCCTGCTCTATTTTTGTTCTTCGCTTTGACATCGCCGGGTATGCTCCCTCGGAAAGTTGTCTTTCTCCAACATGCCGCCTCGACGCGCAATCATGTATGAATGAATAATGATGTATAATTTGGGGGAAATACATCACTCAGAAAATCGTTCATGCAGGAAGAACAACAACAGTGATTCGCATGAAATTTTTTTCGGATCCCTCGATTTTGATTTCCTTTGCTTTGCCTTCCATGTGGGACTTTCGAAAGTAAGCATAAGAAACTTTAAGCGCCAGCCATATGAGACGGAAAAATAAATAAGCCGGAGGGCTTTTTTCTTTCTAAGTAAATGAAAAATAAAAACGAAAACCGGGGGCGAAAACGAAGAGAGATTAGAGAACTGTGAATTTGAAATTTTAAGTTTCAATTTTGTAAAATTATTTCTTAAGGATTTAATAGAAGAAACAGTGTAATCTCTGCACTCTGGACATTCCTTTTTGGGGGATAACTCCTGCAAATGGGTAAATGGTTTTTTAAGTGTTTATTTTATTGGCTTCTAGGCAACGAAAAAAAAAAATTAGTACTCGCAATATGAGAGATTCCCCTGTGCATTCTTCCTTGATCAAACAACTAAAAAAAAGCTATAATCAATCTGTGATATTCTTATGCGCTAGAATGACGTAATAATTTAAGTAAGGGAATAAGGTTCCAAAATATAATATGAAAGTCTACACAGTCTAGTCACAGTCAAGTCTAGCATAAAAACTGTAAGGGAAGGAAATGCCTTTGAACCACCCTAGCAGATGGGATGTCTGTTCTTCGAGGCCGCTATGAACCTATGAAGCCAGAAAACAGCTTATCAACTCCTTAAGCCGCCTTCAGAAAGCGAACCTAGAAAATAGCTTGAAGTATAAATTGGGATCAATCCGGCACAAAAATGATTGTTAGACCCTTCTTGAGCAAGTCCGAACTCTTCTGCCTATAGGCCCACTTCCATCAGTCATTTGTTCACAAGCTTTAAACTGATAGACTTATCCATTTCAATGGTAATCAAAGGCAGAACAGTTTACCCATTTATACCGACCGTCAACTGTGTGTGTACCTATGTATCTACTGCACCCGTCTGTACCTATCAAGACGGTTCACACAGCCCAAAAGTCATTTGGTCAATATGTATCTAGTCTCCCGTCGATTCGGCAAAGCCATTTACTAAACAAAGTCAAAAATCCTTTCTATCCAATGTGTAATCTTCTTTAATCACTTAAATCAACTTGAAATTTATACTCAGACATTCTATTTTATACTGCAAATAGACAAATTTATCGACAAAAGAGGGTCACAAGAGATTATATCGTTCTAAAGTAAAAAAGAATCGTCATCTTATCTTCAATAAATTAAATGAAAACACACCTTTGCGAAGGAATCAAAATCATAAATTTATAGAGTCTAGCAACATTCTTGAAATTCCATTTCTCCTCCTCTTAATGGTTTCACCTTTCTTCATCACATACATACACGCATATAAAGCCAGCAGCGAAAACGAGTACTTCAAGAGTAGCCTTCGAGTACTCCCAAAAAAGTACAACTGCTGCAATCCTCCAATTTGCTTTTGCATGTGATGATTTTTTTTTTTTTTTTTAAACATTATGGTGGCACTACTCGGTATTTAGGTACAAAAGGGACTACTTCTGGGAGTATATTCTTTACCTCAAAGGAGATTAGTTGATTTTATTATTATTATTATTTTTTTTTTTTTGATTTTTTAAAATTAAAATTTTTACTTAAAATGTATTTATTTTACGTTATTGATAAGATGTCATATTAATAAAATAGATGGTTTTTCTTCTCTAGCCCATTTCCTAAATTGTTCACGAAGCGTTCGCTGCTTGTATTCCATATTTCAATTTTCTTCTTCTTCGCCTCTTTGCCTCTCATCATTCAAAGTAAACAAAGGAGCAAGCGTTCATCAATGAATCGACTCATCCACCTTCGATCTCAAAAGGAATAATCTTTAGTATACTCGCCTTTCATAACTATCAGCCCGATTCTGAATATTCCCGGGGAACGAATTCTCGGGGAATTTACTTTTCTCGAGAGTAAACTTCTTCAATTTCAATTTTTTTGGAGGAATAAATTTGATGGGGAATGGGTATTTGACCCATACCCATATATTTCCATTCCCTATCTGTTAAAAAAAGGAGAATTTTAGTCTCAAGAAAAGGAAATTCGCCAGGAATTCGTTCCCCGGGAATATTCAGAATCGGGCTGTATGTGAATCTGTTTTATAACGACTACCCCCGTAAGGAGTATTTCAAGAATTAGCCTTCGTATATAGCCTTCGTATAGCCTTCGTATAGCCTTCGTCTAGCCTTCGTATAGCCTTCGTCTAGCCTTCGTATAGCCTTCCTATAGCCTTCGTATAGCCTTCCTATAGCCTTCGTATAGCCTTCCTATAGCCTTCGTATAGCCTTCGTATAGCCTTCGGATAGCCTTCGGATAGCCTTCGGATAGCCTTCGTATAGCCTTCGTATAGCCTTCGTATAGTGTTCGTATAGCCTTCGTATAGCCTTCGTATAGTGTTCGTATAGTCTTCGTATAGCCTTCGTATAGGTACTCGCTTTTGGGTTAATTACTCGCATTTACGCTGCTGGGAAGCTACAAGAAAGCACGCACACACAAATACATATTTATATATATACACAAAGAAATGGTTGTATGCGTAGCTGCAAGGCCGAACAATGGGGTTGGCCGCATGGTCGGAAGGTCGGACGGTCGTTTGGTCGTGTTTCGGTTTCGCGTGTCTGTCTGTTATTTTAGAATTTCCAAAAGATTTATTTAGTCTGTAAAGGTGTTACATTTTTGTGAAGATAGAAAAAGGAACGTTGAATTTTTTAGCAGATAATAGAAAAGGGTTAAAAAAAAACATGCAATAAATTAAAATTCCCTCTATCTCTCTGCCTGTTAGTCTCTATGTTTATATATATGTTATAGCTATGTATGTATGTATGTATGTATGCATGTATGTATTAATGGGCCGACACGTCGAGGAACGTTCGGACCGTATAACGGAGGCGAAAAATGGTGCGTTGCCGGCTCTGTTGCCTGTGACGGAAATGAGTAAGATTTTGTCTAGACTATTTTTGAACAAATTATCTTTTCAAAGGAAGTGGGCAAATTAGGCACGATTTCAAGTCATAAATTCTTATTAAAAGAGCTTATGAAATATTCACTGAATGCGTAGTGGTGCATTACACGGTATTTGAGAAGGGTCTTCTTCTTCTTCTCCCCTTTTTTTTTCTTTTTCTTTTGACTTTTTCTCCATGCGTTTTCATATCTCCGAAAAGAATTGCTTTAAAATTTTGTATTTTCCCCAAATTGTTGTTGTTTCTTCTTTCCATCCTTTCATTTTTTTTTTTTTTTGTTTTTCTTTGAAAAGTTTTGCCACTGATTAAGAATATTGCTCGAGGTATTGTGAAATGATATAATGGCGCCAAAAAAGAGAAATCACGACAAATTTTCTTATGCAGCGACACGCAGACAATTCCCAGAATCCATTAGTGCACACAATGAAGTCGGAAAACATATGCGAAAGAGAAAAAAAAATGTAAGAATGAGCAGAAGAAAAGCGTCGAAATTCAGAGAAAAGGTGCATGGCAATTCGGAGTGAAAGAACAGCTGAAAATAAGGTGTCTTCCGTGGCTGCCCTTAGAGTGTAATACATATAAAAAAAAAGTTGAAAAATAATGAAAAAGAAAAACCTTTTCATACGCCTCGAGCTGAACAAGAAGAAGAAAAAAAGATCACGTCGTAGACAAAAAAAAAAAAAAAAGTTTAAGAAAAATAATAACAAAAATAAGGAAAACGTACACCCGAAAGAACCAACAATTTGGTTTCTCCTCACAGACGTCAAAAGACGAAGCTGGAACACAATGAAGGCGAACAATGAAGTCGAGGGAAGAAGAGGAACGTATGCTCATGCGAGCATATGATTTTCCGAGTATATAAACTTGTAATTCAATCTTCTTAGAAAGGGAGAAAGTACAAACAAACAAACAAACAAAAAAAAAAAAAAAAAAAAAAACAATTCGAAAAAGAGCAAAAAAAAAAATCTGTTTATGCCAGAAGTTGGACGAAGCTCGTTGTAAGCATGAAGCATGTTAATACTTTCCAAGAGCTTTAAAACATTTTTTCAAATGATTCCTATGCATTTCCAGGAAAAATGTTCGCATTTTTGAAAAGGAAAGGTAGACATTTTTTTTCTAAGCTAAATTTTTCTATCAAAAAGAATAAAATAGTATTTCAAAAGGTGTACCTTGTAATCTTTGAAAAATTCTCTTTTTCCTTCGAGGAAGGTAAATGAAGACGATTCCAGCAATTGTTTTCGTCTATCTGTGGATGTTGATGCTTTATGTGCTCCATTATTTGCATGCCTCTTAGCGGTCCGCTCTCATTCAAATGAAAAACTGGGCACATGAATTTGAATTCGATTGTGGTAACGTCAATATAGTCAATATCAATACATTGAAAGGATGAGCTTTAATTGAAATGAGCATTGTTCATCTTATTACTTTATATAGATCTTTAGTAATCAGGTACTCAAAATGTACATCAAAGCTCAGCGCGAAAAAGAATGCATGTTAATTTTAAGAAAAATGGGAAAACAAAGAAGAACAGAAACCGAAAAAACGATACAAATAACATCTACGCCCGAGCTGTGAGTTGAACCCAGAACCTCTGGCTTCGTAAGTTGGCAGCTCAACCAACTACGCCACAGAGGCCGGCGAGACATTGAGTTATATAATTTGCAATTTAAATATTCAAATGTATACTTTTAGGCAATTAAAATCACCAAAAAAAAGTGATTTCTCTCAATTCATTTCACAGACGATTCAATTCAAAATTGACATAGATTACCCAGAGGCGAAAATGCTGCCTACAGAAGCGATGAACCGCAACACATTTCGTAGGCCGTAGGCGATAATTGTTACGACCTCATATACCATCCTATTATACTTTTGGTCGAGCGTGGCCGTTTTCTAGAGTGAACGTCTACCACCACCACATAAAGTAAGCTATTGGCAGGCAGGTCCCCTACATTCTCGTATACTTTGTAAGCTATTGGCATATTCAGGTCGCTTATAGCACTGACAGACATACAGTATGTCAAAGAAGTATACGCTCACCAAGCAAAATTTTTTTTCGATAACTTAAAACGGTTAAAAGCTTATCTTTTTTTACAAAATTTTTTTGTAGGTATTTTACACCATGATGGTGTGAAGTCTAGGTGACACACATAGGTATTTCTCAAAAGTCTACCTTAGCCAACCTAGACTTTTTATAGACTTCACACTACATTGAAAGGGAGGATTTATTGTGGACTTCTTAGATTGATACGGCAACGCCGCACCAAATTAAACGAAATATCGATTATTTTATCGGAAACCAGATGTTTAAAGGGTCTGACGGGTTGTGCCACCCTGAAAGGAATTTTTAAATTTTGTTGATTTTTCGATAGGTTTCATCTAAAAATACTGTGGAGACCACTTTTTAGATTTTAATTTTGAATAGTCCTTGAGATATCCTTGAAAGTCCTTTTTTATTAAGGCTTTTTTCAAAAGGCATCACTCATACGACATGTAGGACGTTAATTATATATTCGATAATCCGCATACATGTCGTATGAGTGATGCCTTTTGTATGGGATCAACACTGAGAGTATTAATGTACCCTTGCATTTTTGTAAATATGACACTGTTCCGCCATCCGATTGGAATACTTGTTTCTTTTAAATTAAAGTAAATACTAGGAGCTATTTTTCAAAAAAATATAAAAGTTGCGTCAAAATTGGAATACACTGAAATAAATACTTAAACTTTTCTTTTTAGTTTTGTGAAAAAAAATTTCTCAGTGTAAAATTAAAACAAAATTTTTTTAGCTTCCTTGTTTTATTGTCTAACAGAATCTGTTTAGATCGTCTCTCTATCTTAATTGGTTGTTGAGATATAAAATTTTGAAAAAAGCCTTAATAAAAAAGGACTTTCAAGGATATCTCAAGGACTATTCAAAATTAAAATCTAAAAAGTGGTCTCCACAGTATTTTTAGATGAAACCTATCGAAAAATCAACAAAATTTAAAAATTCCTTTCAGGGTGGCACATGCCTTTGCTCAACCGGGAAGACCCTTTCTAGTTTCAAGTAATTTATGCGAAATGCATGAAATTAATTCCATCGTATGGATTTATATAACAAACCAACGCTATTTTCATGGATTCTTTTGAGATAAAATCGAGGCTAAATGCTACCAAACTGTTTTTATGGTTTTTGTTGTTGTTTTAATTTTAAATTATCAGCTGTTTTAACGAAGTCCACAATAGAAATCCACAATCAATTGTAGTGTGTCACCCCAACATAGACTTCTTTCATTGTAGTGTGAAGTCTATAGACTTTACACCATATGTCTGTCAATGCTATTACAGTCTCGTATACTGTGTAGACGGTAGGCATTGTTGGCCGATGGTTAGCTGCTTTCTTTAGGGGAAAAGTTAAGAAAAAAAATTCAGAAAAAATTTTCTCTCGCTCGTCTTTTATATTTTAACCAAATTCTCTTCTAGTTTAATAAACGAGAATCAATATTTCCATTGCAATCAAGCATTCCAGCTCAGCACTTCTTAAGTTGCACAAAAGTTGCCTTAAGACAACAAGTAAACCAAATTTTGCCTATATACCGAGCTGACCTGATCTCCCGCATGATGTCCTAGCAAAGCTATCTACTTTAGTTCGTCCTACTTTCGAGTCTTTTGTATTCACTTGTGTCAATGGTTCGAATTTGAAGAGTGCAAAACCATCATATCGTGTTATTGAAAGTCGAAAGTGTTCAAAGTTCGAACAAATTCCAATAAATTAAAATGAAATCTCAAGAGGCGTACGTTCTGAATAAATGACATATTGTTTTTATGAAAAAGCTTGCCACAAATATTTATTTATATTGTTTTTTCTTTTATTTTCTTTTTTGTTTTGGCTTTTCTTTTTCAAAAATTTTCAGTTGTTTGGGATTTTCACGTTTAGAACGTGTTGTGCGTGTTCCTCTTTACACGTTCTATAATTTTTATGTTTATCGTCCATATGGGAACTTCAATTTAAATTATAAATCGACAGACTGAGAAAGTGTCCTGCATATTTGGGTCATTTATTTTGTGTTTATGTTTTGCTTTTATGACTGCAGCTGTGTCGTTTTGTGTGACGTACTCGTATGCCTTTGCGGAAACACATCATGGATTTATTATGGCTGTGAGAAATTCGAAAAAAGAAAAAACTTCTGAAATCTGTCACAATTTTAAATGTTCATTCACTACAAATATATAGATTTTTTTTTTTAATTTTAATTTATTGATTTCGATATTTGTAATTTAGATATGCTTGAAAATATATCAAAGGGCAACGAATAGATGATTATTTTTAATTTTCATCAGTCGTTTTCTGTTAATAATTTATTGCGGTGCAAATTGCGAGAAACGATAAGAGTAAGGTGACAATTAGAGCGTTTCAGACGCGAAAAAAGTAATTTTTAATTATCAAAAACTAAATATTTTCGTTGCTCTCTTTAAGGCGATTTTTGAGAAAAGCCAACCATTTTCGGATTGCTCCGAAAAATGAGTATAAAAGGAAACGGCTCGAAGTAGTGCTTTTTCAAAGGCCTCAAAGTACACCGCCTTAGAGCATTTAGGGAGACTAAACGAGTCTTTTTTTTTTTTTGAATCTATAGCTAAAGAAGAGTCCAAACACACTCTTGTAGCAATCTAGCACCCATGAAAGATAAATTTTGACATCGCTATAGGTACACGTTTTCCGTGTTTGGCTCCGTGGACTTTTCTCCCGAAAAATAAAACGCGTTTTAGTAGCATTCGCGCTCCGGAAAAGTAGTCCATAGGAGTGTCTCGAGCGCCAGAGTGAACATATGCAACTCTAAATTACCAAGAGGTTGAATTTCCTGTTTTTAATATCCCGATCCAATGGCTGTGGGAGTACCTTCGTTAAGTCCACAAATACACTTGACCTTGGCCATAAAAATTGTCTAAAAGAATAATGAGCTTCATTAAGAGCTACGATATGGCTTTGAACTTGTCTGCCTGCAGCTTGTCTTAGGGCAAAGCGAAAATTTCCTAATGTTTTGTTTTGAAGTCTTCTAAAAATAAATATCTGGTCCTATCAGATCCCATAAGACTTTCTCTGGCAGCTTTTCTGCCCTAGACTCCACTAAAAAAACACATAAATGTCTTTTCATTTATGGGAGATTCCCCTAAACTGGCAACAGTGACCTATATGTCTAAAGTTTTCCCATTGAGGGAGTCCAGCTAGTTTGGCAAAGCAAGCAAAGTAGACAAAGTTTATATATTCGCTCATTTTTAATCACTTTTATTTATATAAGTACTTATAAATTTTTGTTATTTTTCACATTTTTTTTTTTTGGGTTTTTTTTTTAATGTCCTGAATTGAAGGAATCAACTTTAGGGCATAATGAACTTAAGAAATCTTAAAGCAACGAGCCCGATTTTGCGAGGACCGTTTTCGAACTTAAACGAACAATATATACAAGAATAAATCGGGAAATTATTTTGGCCAAAATAAATTGTGAAATAATATTCCAGCCGAATTTATTGCTCGCACATTAATGAAGCGAATTTTCGTGAAAAGCCACATTAACTCTTAATTACGCTTTCCGCAGTGTACAATTTCATTTAAGTGCATGGAAGAGCGTCGAATGTAGGCGCGCTATTGCACAGAGTATAGCCAAGAGAATATGTTTACGAAAGGCATGTATTAAAATTTATTATAGACCCAAATGCTGTGCCGCAATCGCCGATTTCGCAAAAACCGTTAGCCTTGGCGCAAGTTTTTCCTTCGCGCATTGAAAAGGAAAGTCGTAAACTAGACGAAGACGCCAACAAGAACATCTGACTGCGAGTGTGTGACTATTTGGCTGCTTGACTGCGACTGCGACTGCCACTGCGACTGCGACTGGGGGTCGTAGGAGCATGAAGCTTTTCAAAAGTTTTTAATGTCACCACATTTGTCACACTTGAATGAAAGAAAGTAAAAGCCAACGTAGTTAGGCAACACCGCCGCTGGAAGTCATTCTCATTCTCATTCTCCTTTCAGCAGCAACGCTTGCCTACTTCCCTCGTCCATATACAAGTGACATACAAACCAGCATCTATGTAATTATATACATATATTTATATAAATACATATATATACTCATGCACAGTGCGATGCATAACGATTCGCTTCCGACGTAAAACTATTTTACTTTTTGACTTTTAATGGTGAAATGTGCGACTCTTTCGAGTGCACTTAGCTTAGTTTCTTAGTGACACTTGTACATTGAAAAAAAAAAAACTCTTCAAGTTCACATTTTACACACAAAGTTAAGTCAATTCGACTACTCAGAGGAGCGACTTGACTTATAATGCAAGGCAATTTTTCAATTCAAGTGCAATTGTGCTCGCTTTGTTGCATAATGCCGTAATAATGATGAAAGGGAGAACGAATTTAACGAAAGAATTACGAATTGAGCCTACAGTTCTTGAGGGCATCTTGAAAAGGACATCTTCAGAAGCTTAAATTCTACTTGAAAATATTTAATTATTTAATTTAAAATTTTTCAAACTAATATTATTTATTTTTTGAGTTCAGCACCTAAATGTATTCATTTGAATACATATATAGAAAAATAAACACTTTTGCCATTTTAGGGGAATTTTCCGTAAATTAAAAAACATTTCTGTTCATTAGTGAAGTCTCAGGGGAGAAAAGTGGTCAGGGAAATTTTTATGGGACCCAGTTTTTGTTTCCCGAAAATTTCAAAATAATATTTTAGCGAATATTGGCCTTGTTTTAAACACATTCCCTTCAAAAACTGTCAGCAATGTTGAAAAATGTTACATACAGTCCACTCCTTCCTTGCGGATACTCCTAAGTGACACCCCGCGTTATGGGAATGCTCTATGTACATAGTATTCCTGCTTCTCAAATAGTTTCCTCTTAAGCGGACATATTTTTCGCACCCGTATGTGTCCTCTTAAGAGAGAGAGTACACTGTATTTTATTAAGGCTTTTAAGAATAAATTTAAGAATATACGAAGATGAACAGATTCTAATCGAAAATATTGTGCATAATTTTTCATGCATACTTCTAGGTGTAGAACTCAAATATTTTGCTCTGACTGCCAGACCCTATAAATGAAATTGTGAGATTGCTCAATACTTTTGGAGTACCTCATATTTTAGCCTTTTTGGTTGTTTTTCTTTAGTCTAAATAAAATCTCTGCTGGGATAATCGACTGCGAGCTCTCAATCAGGGCACAATTAAATAAAGCTTTAATCAGTCTACCGATATACATAAATTGATAGAAGAGGTCTGATCGCAGGAAGGAACTTTTGAAATGAAAAGCCTGATATTTTCAGATCAAGCCAAAAATTTAATTTTGCTTAAAACTTCGAATCCTACGCATGCAAGGAATAAGATATTTTATTTTCATTAATCTTCGGTAGTGAAAACTGAGGCAGCTCTTAAAAATTTTTTCGATTAAATAATGCAATAATTTCTTTAACATTGTTAACCCTTACTTGCTGCTATTTCGCCATCGAATTTTCATACATTAATCTAATAATTTGGACTTATTTTTTTAAATCCCATCGCCCATCGTATTTCTTTTTTCTTTCCCATTTATTTAAGAATAATGTGTAGCTGTCATGTTGCAAGTCATTAAAATGACATATGTCAAATAAAATGTTTCATCATCGAAATGTGACATTCAAAGCGGAATACGCCTTCAGTTCATAATCGAATCAATCCTCAAAATAACCCGACAGCTTAACTTATGCATCCAATCTTTTTTCTGTTCTTCTCTTTCTTTCTTTTTGCGTTTTCAGTTTTATTTTTTGTAGTTTTTTAAAAATATTTTTGTTTTTTTTTTTTTTTTTTTTTTTGTTTTTAGCTTTTGGCTTATCATAAATTTCGTTGCAGCATTAACGCGAAGACTTGCCATGCATGATGCTATCAAGCGACGAACATGGCAAAAGGGACCTAAACCGCTTCTGGGCTCCACACTCGTTTCGCTGCATGAAATTGTTTGTATCCCAACACTGCGGTCGGTTAACTCTGGCAATAAAAAACACTTTCAAGAAGTCCGAGCCCAAGACAAAAACCAAGATAGAAGGTTCCAATTTTCGTTGCTGTTTTTTTTCTTTATCAAAAGCAAAACGATTTCTGCTTTGGTGGCTTTGGGAAATGGGGAGGAAATGAATTCGTTTTCGAGGGGGAAAAGCGCTCGTGTGCAGTGTTACACAGTGTGAGAATTGTGAGAAACGCAAAGAGTGTTAAAGTAAAAGCGGAATGAGAGGCATTTAAATCGTTAAACATGCCACAAAATTGAAACAAAAATTGCGTCCATTGGTCTGAGACGGTGAGAGTTAAGTGAAAGGTGAAATTTAGTGGGCTTCGTGGGCAGGGGAGAGGACTGTTTAGATTGCTGGGCTTGGGCAATCTTTCCTGAAGTTAATGTTGAAAGCTATAGAGGAGTTTTTATTTTTATTTTATGACTTTTGAATTTAAGTGCAACGAGGGATAAAGGAAGGAAGGAATGTGTAGGTAACCTACTCGGCAATGGTACGATGTTTATAACCAAATTGAGTGCTTTGTCAAACATATTAGCCACGCCCTTCCAACATGCCTCACACATATACATACATACATACGTATGTGAGCTTTATTTGTTTTTTTTCCCTTTTTTCATTTTAATCGTGCAATGAAGAAAAACAAAGCAAACTTTGAAGTCCTTTGGGAGTGAACGCTTAAGCAACGCGGATTGCTTTGGAAACTTTTGGATCCTTTTAATCTTGTTGTAAAGGGCAACGGTATGGAAAGGAATACGAGAAAGTTTTCACCCTCTGTTCAGTGTCTAAATATAGCAAAATGCACCCACACTCCAGACACTTTAATAGGTTATTTTTTTTTTTTTTGGTAGGTACTTGGTATGTGTTTTCTCTTGAATTAGTTCCGCTTGGCTGGACACAATAAAAAAGACCGAAACGAACTCGAAAAGAAAAAAAGAGGGAACGAAATTTTGTGCCGAGAATATCTGGATGGGGCGATGGAACTTGCTCGTTTTTCATTTTATGCTGTCAATGTGTCAATTTTCGCGCCATTTTTGTTAAGTGTCAAGTGGGAGAGGAGAACCACGAACACACACATATGCACACTCCCACACACACACACACACACACCACACACTGCCATATGCAGACGTGTCGGTTTGAATACTGTGAATAAATGTTATGAAAGACGAGTACCTGGCGTACAGCGTTCGTACAGAAAAGGGACCGGAAAAACAAAAGCAAGTACATTCTCCGATGCCATCCATACCCATAAGCTCTCTTCAGACGCCGAGCGAAAATCTCTTGTCAATATACACAAGCACTTTTGTTTTTCTTTCTCGTCATTTTATTTTATTTTATTTTTTTATATTTTTATTTTTATTTTTTTATTTTTTATGTCTTTTGAATTCTAAAAATTGTAAACTGGGCCAAGCTGTTCCACTTTATAGAGAAATGTGTCCACTCCACCTAAAATGGAGGATTTTCTAAATTTAAATATTGCCGCTTGGTAGAAGTTTTTATGTTGTTCTCTTTTCCTATTTCTATTTCTATTTTCTTTTTCATTTTTCTGTCTTTTGTTGTTTGATTATATTCTCTCTTTGATGATGCTTTGTGGTTTTGACGTTATTGCCGCGGCCTGAGGTGGTGCTGATGCTGCTGTTGCTTCTGCTGTTGAATATGCTGAATATAAATGATGTCGCATTTACAGACACTCCACCCAAACATTTATGAACGTCATAACAAGCAACGACGACGGCGTGCAAAGAGTAGGTTAATTTGCCGTCTCAAATTATAATTAAAAGCAAATAATTGGACTGTTTTTGGTAAGATAATGCGGCAAGCAGAGGGTGAGTGAGATTCCTCCTTGCGAGTGATGACAAAAAAAAAAAAAAAAATTCGCTCGGTGTGTTTGTGGGTTTCGTGCTGTAATCGGAAAAGCTGAAAGCCCTCCAGTAATTTCAACTAGTATTTTACTAGTGCAAAAGCCACTAGTGCTAGTTCTTTTCTATACCCTTGCCCATATAAATTCTGGAGAAAATCAGTATAACATCTGTACAGGAAATCACTAGAGCAGTATGCACTTCAATTATTCTAGTACTTTTATAGTAAAAACTAAAGGTTTAAAATTAAAACCAATCGGTATTAAATTTCAATTTCAATACCAAAAAGATTTATTTTAATACCTTTTGACCTTAAATTATCTCAAAAACGAACAAAATTCTCAAATTGTCTAATTGTTCTCGCGATTATATTGCTATCATTCATACATACGAGGCGTCTTTAGTTCGATTTTATCGAACGTTGATATAATAATTCTAGCACTCGCGAATGAGATCGCTTGTTAGCGTACTGGAAGCGTTTTTGCTTAGCATTCTGAAAGGTCCGAGGTCGAACCCTGTCGCAGGCGAAAGAAATTGTGGAAAAATTGGGGCTTGGAAAAGGTAAAGTAAATTTTGAACTTGGAAAAAGGAAAAATTGATGATGTACTCGGGAAGGAGAAAACATAGTTGCCAGCGATAAAGTTTGAAGTATCCGATACCACTTTCAAAAACGTGCGTGTCGTCGTCATGTGTCATGCTGTTTCAAGAATTCCTATGAGAGTGTTCTGCTGGAATCTTTATTTTTATTTTTTTTATATAAAAAGACTAGTTGCAAGCTTTTTATTCCTCTTAAATTTTTATTTTAATTTATTATTATTACTTATTCCTCAAAAAAAAAAAAAAAAAACCAAAAAACAAAAAAAATGACGCTCGCCTGACCGGGGATTGAACTCGCCGACATCAGATTGTGAGGCAATATCTCTCACTTCTTTTCGCTCTGTGCATAAATTTTTTTAATAATTCATACGAAAATTCTGAATTTTTTCTCTCTCTTTATTTAAACCAAAAAGGTTTTAATTTAATTCCTTTTTGGCATTGTTATATATGTATAAAAACCAAAATTGGTATTAAATTTAAACTTTAGTTTTTACTGTGTGGGCAAATTTGCACCAGTTAAATACTAGTGCTGTTTACAGGAAAAAGATACTAGAATCGTTGATTTTTTTTCTTGAGTACATCATGGGAAAAAACATTTTCAGTCATCGAATGATTTGTTATTCAACTTTAATAAACGCATATCACACACCCTCTTCTAAGGAGACACAACTCGATATTTTTCATTTTTCAAAAAACGCATAAAACAAAATGTGTCGCAGTTTCAATCAAAGCAAGAAGAAATGCATTGACGGGGTTTTTCGGCTTTTTATGGTTACAAAAACGGAAAAGAATTTTTCGTGCAGGTAGAGAGATGAACTATGCAGTGCCGTAGCAACCATATCAGAAAGAGGGGGATTTGTCGCCCCACGCATTTTTCAGTCAATACGATTCCTTACGCTCCGTATAACGCTTGCATTGAAAGCGTGCTTCGCTAGCACGAGTTTATTTAACACGTATTGAAGCATCGTATAAACATGGTAATAGATGGAAATGTGCTTGACACTTGTTATATGCGCAGGTGTGGTATTAATTAAAATAGACGTTAAAATTGAAAAAAAAAATGTTCGCCTCCACGCCACCTTAGAAGAGGGTGTGCGATATGATTATTCCAATTATCACCAGTCTACTTATGGTGGAAGCTTATCAAAAAATTGCACTGGTTCTGCTAGTTCTGGTTAAAGTACTAGTTCTTTTCAGATAATTGTCCAACTGTTTACAGCAGCGAGGTGAAGAATTTCAAAGGAGTTCCTGTTTGATAAAATTGTTAGTTCGGCGTTCCGTTAAATAATTATTTGGTCGAGCTATTTATCTTTTTATTCGTATTTGTGTCTTCATATCTACCAACCAAACTGCACCCTGCAGTAATGAAATGGCTTCGGTGTAAAAGTGGACCAGACCTAGGTGAGTCCATATGGGATCGACCCCTTTATATGGAACGCGACTGGTCTTGGATTAACCTCTATTGGACTCATCCTGGTCTAGTCCCAAAATCGGCGTAGTTGCGTGAGTTCCTTTAAATTTGAACGTTTTTTTTTTTTTTTTTTTGCTTTGCTTTGTTCAAGAAACCAAAACTTTATCGAACAAGACATGGAAAACACTTAAAATATATATTAATATATTGAGAGTCGATTTTTCTATGTTTTTCCATGCACATTTCATCAAAAATCTAAACTTAATTTTATTTGGTCTGTACTTTCTTCAAAGTTTGAAGTGTTAAGAAAATGTCAAAATAGGAAAACACGCGAAATTTTCCCCTTTGGTATTTCTTTAAAATTTTTAATGAAAAAAGCGTGTACTGGAGTTGCTTATGTTTTGAACATGGGGTTTTCTGTGTTTTAATTCCATATTTCTTCGCTATGTATTGTTATGGTTATCTTTTTATACATACATACGTATTTATAGCTGATATTTGAATGAAAAAAACTGCATCTTTAGTTTGTTTTGCTTTTCAAAATACAGGGTGTTCCGTTTGTGAAGCTCAACCGGTCCGGAGCTGATAGAGGTGGTCAGAGCTAACAAAAAAACCTCTGGTAGGGGGGGGGGGGGTCGCAAATACACGCCTGAGGAGTTATAGGGCCTTAAAGTTTTTAGGTAGTAAGTCGAGAAAAAAAAAACTCTCCCACGATAATGGTTCATCGTAGAAAAAAAAACTTAAATGCAGTTTGAAAGCCAATTGTATGTGCTTTTAGGCAAAATTAAATTCATGTTAAAAATTTGACCCATTGAGGGAAAAATAAACGGTCAAAGTGAAAAATTCTGAAAAAAGCGTTCAATTTTTTTTACTTTGGAAGCCATTTTCGTATGAAAAGTGTCCAATTTATAACCAAATTTTTTATTTCATTCAAAGTTCTGGATCGATTTCCTTTAATTTTGTACCCCACATGTCTAATACATTTTTTGAAAATAAGATGAGAAAATTAAATATCTAAATGAACATACACTTAATTATGGTAGTTTTACTGTATCAAATCTAATAAGTTAAACTTCATTGATAGCAGTCGAATAGATGTTCATTTAGATATTTAATTTTCTTATATTTAATTATTTATTTATTATCTAATAATAACTTATATTTAAATATCTACAAATTTGTATCTATTCCTCTTGATAACTTTCTATGATTCTTCCTTTCCCCCCACCTATTTATCTTGTGATTCGTAGATTGCAATTATTGAAAATTCTGTTTTTCTTGCTGACAAAACGTTTATACTACCTACATATGTAACGGTTTTTCTCGCAGTTTTCCCCTTTTTTATCACACCCGGAAGAAGCTCGCCATAATCCACATATGAATTTTAATCCATTAGAAAATTGAAATGTTTAAACGAAATGGTGAAAACTTTTCCTCAGAAAGCGGAAAATCGCTTTAAAAATTTCAATTTCGTAGGTGGTAAGCTTTTCGGCGATGTCCGCGGTATAGACTTTGTCGGCATCAAAGCGCAAAGGTGCTTTAAATGGGCGCCAAAGCTATCCAAGTGCCAATGGCATGTTGCCTTCTCGTGTGACCAATTTGCGATCCTTTTTTTTTCGTATATTTTCCTTCGTTTTCATCGCCTCGTTTTTCTTCTCTTTTCTTTTTCCTTCCATTTTATTTTTTTTTTTATATTCATTTTCTCGGTACGTTTTATTCGGAGCTGCATAATTTATGTGGAATGCAAACAGCTTATTTAAATCTGTTTGTGTGCCTTTTTGCGTTCCAGCAGGGGGAATGTTGATGGCCACGGAAAAATAAAGGGGGTAAAAAAAAAACGAAAATGTGAAAAAGCAAAATTTTCTCGAAGACGTGCAGACGTCTGCTGCGGCAAGACTTGAAAGCATGAACGCGCCGGGGAAGTGGGGCATCGAATGACTGTTTCTTTGAAATTTATTTGTACCTTTTTTTTGCGGTTAATAGCAATGGTTAGATATTATGGCGCCCGAAAATGAATTTCTTTTGGTGTAGGAATTTTTAAAAAGCCTGAGTGAATGAACGAACATGAAGGTGTATGAATGGGAGAATGAGAGAAATTGCAGGTAAGCTTAAAGACTAAAGCAGGAGATTACCATTTTGTAATCTTCTTAGGGTATTTAATTAAATGAGGAACGTTTTTCGTAGGGAAATTGGGTACATTTAGTGTTGAAGTGCGAATCGAAAGAGAATTGAAAGTTGAAACCCTTCAATTGAGTAGGTACTTTGACTTCCACGAAAGTCCAAAAGAGAGAAAATATATTCCAACTTACAGCATTGGGATTTATTTACTTAAGATGCAACTCTAAGATCTCAATTCGATATTTTCAACACAGATTTAATCGAAAAAATATTTTCTGCCTTTTATTATTTTTTGTTCATACCCAGCAAAGATTATTGGAGTGATCCTATTTAAGACTCCGAACGTTTTCCAAAATATATGGACTCAGAAAACCGAATCCGAATAAGCGGGAAAAAATTTGGCTTATAAATAAAACTCTCAAGTTTTAGCTTTGCTAGAACGTTATACGTAGAATAGAACAAGCACATGGCTAGAAGCTGAGAGTTCCGGGTTAAATCTCCACACAGGGCAATCAGAAAAATTGCTTGACTTAACACTTATCAATTTTTATAATTAAATTATTAAATTTTTTATGTCATTATTTATTTCTACTTATGCTCTTTCATTAATTTTGCTGGCCGAGCCTTGAACCGCATGACACCATTGCTGAACATATTACGAAACGAACGAAAGGGTCAAAACGCTATGATATGTTGCAAACATTTTTGTTGAAATGCCTTAAAAATTAATAATTAAAATCTAAAATTTAGGGATTTGCTAAAACCTCAACAAACGTAATAAATCCAGAAAAAAGCAGTAGAACCCCGATCCAGAGGTCAATCACAGTAAAACTGAGCTATTGCAACTAGACGGTTGATCAAATGGACTATACGTCTAATGAACAAACGAATTTGACATAAAAGGACTACTTTTCAACTGTTGATTGACTTTTCATGCATTTAACGAATACAGTTAATTGCACTCTTACTTTAACTGTTCTAGTGATTTACAGTTCTTATTTCTCTCGGTACCAGCAAAGATTTTTGGAGTGATCCTATTTAAGACTCGGAACGTTTTCCAAAATATATGGACTCAGAAAACCGAATCCGAATAAGCGGGAAAAAATTTGGCTTATAAATAAAACTCTCAAGTTTTAGCTTTGCTAGAACTTATACTAAATACAAGCATGGCTAGAAGCTGAAGTTCGGGTTCAAATCTCCAACGGGCATCAAAGTAAATAAACAGCACTTCAAAAAAAAAATTTCTTTAAGTCAAGCATTCATTAGTAAATATAAATCAGAAGTTTTGCTGGCTACAGAGTCATAAATGGACCAAACATATAAAGAAAGAAGAGTCAAATATGAGTGCAAAAGGAGTCATGTATTGACTGATATGAAATCTTGCCCTTCCCAGGAAGGGAGTCACATTCTTGAGGGGTCCTTTCAAGCGCTCAATATGAGAGCTCCGACTCCCAATTTGAATTCATATATGGCTCTTGTAGGATTCAAAATGTTTGCTATGCTCTTTTAACAATGACTCCATAGCTTCATTAAGGCCTTTTAGAGTTTTTCAGATCTTCTGAAATGACTTAACGAGCACCTCTGGCATAAAACAAAGGCTACAGTAATGTATTTTATTTGATTATTTTTATTTTATTTTTAATTTTAATTTTTTATTTTTTTTTTTCAAACATTTTATTACATTGACAACGATGCTGAATTAAATATTTTCTACAATGTACTTAGTCTGTTCTGAAAATTTTCATGATAATAACATCTTCACGATATAATACTCGATGCGGCCCGTCCGTTTATTTCTTTTCAAACTCGAAATCATAATTTAATCCCTCTTTCAATCATTAAATAACATTTCGCAATCGGACTAACACTCAACAAATTCTTTGAATCCCTCTTAAGCCCTTCGATAAGGCCACTTCAAGAGCGCTCGTCCTCCAAGCGTTCCTGTTTCCCGTTTCAAAAGCAAAACACAAGCACGAATAATAAACAAAAAAAATGAAAAAGAAAGAGAAAACGAAAAATACCAAGCATAATAGGAATTCCAACACGCCATTGAACTTTCGAATATTGACAAATGTTGTCTGTTATTGATAAGGTTAACGATTGCGGACGTCTGCAATGGCAAACGTAACGAAGTGAACGCAGGAGTATGCTCGTATGTGCTTTGTTTTGCGTACAAAAAAAAAAAAAAAAAAATAAAAATAAAAACAGCAAATTGATTCCTTGACATCGTCAAGTATGCAAATAATTTTACAAAAATGTCACAATCAGTCACCGTCTGGTGATATTTAGACATTAAAATAGTAGAAAATTGAGACATTGACACCTTGCTGCTCACATGAACAGTCGCGTTCGATTTTCAATTTGAGTTTCTTTGAAGCGAAAGTGCGGGGCAAAAAGGATCGATCTGTATCTGAAGAACAACTTGAAATCGCCGGAGAGAGCGAGAAAAAGAGGTGGAGAGAGTGAGTGTTTAATTTGGTGGTTCGCTGAAGTCTTATTATCGAATTTATATAAAAATTCTAGCTCTTGAACATGTCCCGCATACAAATGGACACCATTTGGGGCTTAAAAGAAACCTCCCGGTTCAAAAAGATTAGTTGTTCGTGCTACCAATTTGGGCATAATAAAAATTACAGCATTAGAAACTACATAAGTGCTGATATAGATAGATAGATATTTAGTTTTCTCATCTTATTTTCAACAAATTTATTACACATATAAGTTACCAAATTATAGAAAATCAATCCAGCATTTTGAATAAAATAAAAAATTTGGGTGTTAATTGGACACTTTTCATACCAAAATGGCTTCCAAATTTAAAAAAATGAACGTTTTTTCAGAATTTTTTACTTTGACCGTTTATTTTTCCCTCAATGGCTCAAATTTTTAACATGAATTTAATTTTGCCTAAAAGCACATACAATTTGGCTTTCAAACCGTTTTTTTCCTCAATGGCTCATTTTTTAACGATGAACCATTATCGTGGGAGATTTTTTTCTCGACTTACTACCTAAAAACTTTAAGGCCCTATAACTCTGCAGGGGTGCATTTGCGACCCCCCCTCCCAGACGATTTTTTGTTAGTTTTGACCTCCTCTATAAGCTCCCGACCGGTTGACCTTCACAAACGGAACACCCTGTACCTATAAGTAAAATAAAAAAAAATTAAATAAAATTAAAAAATAAAATTAAATAAAATAAAAAAATTAAAAAAAATAAAGTTAATTAAAATAAAATAAATTGGCATCAAGCAACAAAAAATTTTTTTCCTGCACCTCTTACACTGGGAGACTTTTGCGGTACGCCTACAGCAAAGATAACAGGAGAGCATTGCAACAATTTCACTACAGTTGCAAATTCTTTACGCTCCAAAAAATTTACTTCACTGAAATTGTTTAAACAGCTTTGCACATTTTCCCCGAAAGTAGTGTTCATGCTGTTTCCCACAATGATGAATATGGTCAAAATAAACAACATGACGTACGTGGTTGGCACATATATATGTACATAAGTATGGATGCGCTCAGACAGAGTTAAACACATACGAATTGTAAAACTTTTCATTTCAAAAACGCGCTAGCTTAAAATTTATTTTTCCATAACATGAAGTATTCTACAAAATGGATGCACGCACACAACACACACATTAATACATTCCAATTATCCCTTTAGTAAACAGTTGGGCTATTCTCTGAAAAGAACCAGTACTTTTACCAGAACTAGAAGAACCAGTGCAATTTTTCGATAAGCTTCCACCATAACTGTACTAGTGATAATGTACTAGTGATAATGTATCCGTTCATCAAAGTTGAACTACAAATTAATCGATAACGACTGAACATAAATGCTTCTTCCCATGATATACTCAAGAAAAATGGAAAAAAATCATCGATTCTAGTACCTTTTTCCTGTAAACAGCACTGGTATTTAACTGGTGCAAATTTGCCCAATTGCCTATAAAAGTACTAGATAAATTGAAGTGCATACTGCTCTAGTGCTTTCCTATACAGATGTCATACTGATTTTCTCCAGAATTTTATATCGGCAAGTGTATAGAAAAGAACTAGCACTGGTGGCTTTTGCACTAGCAAAGTACTAGTACAGTACTAGTTGAATTACTGCAGGGATGTTAGACCTTTCTGAACTTGTACTTAGCCGCCCTCGGAAGCAACGATCATAATTTTGCATCGATTTGCTTTCAAAAAAGACGTGAGAACGTTAGTCTTTACATGCCCGTTTAACCGTATATTTATGTGTATGTAAGTATGTGCAACTATTTGTGCATGTGCATGCAAACGTGTTAATATTAGAGTAAACATAATAACAGCACTTACGAGCAAACATTTTCAATCCTAAAAGAGCCATATGAATGATTTCTAATTCGGAGTCAGAGTCAGAGCCCTCATTATGAGCTCTTTAAAGAGTCCGCAACAAAATGTGTTTCCCTCCCCACGAAGCTCGTCCTAGTTGGACCGAATTTCATATATATCGATTTTGTCCACACATGACTCTTTTTGCAGTGGTGTAGCAATACATGCACAATGCAGGAAATGCCACCCTTCAACCGGCCTCAACAAAAATATCTTCATAAAAATTGAAATATTATTTGGCGCCCGGGGAGGCTGCCCCCTTCGAGCCCCCCTCACTACGAAGCTGTCCTTTTGCACTCATAATTGACACAAATTTCCTCCTATATATTGTATGAGCCATTTATGGCTCGGCAGCCAACAAAAATACTTTGTTTGATTGCACAATATCGCACCGATAAAAAGCACAATAGATTTCAAATTTTATTTCATAGCGCAAAGTTGAAATGAGCCATCCGGACCGGCTACCGCATACTTTCATTTCCACCACATACACAATGTACCTACGCAATTTGTGTAAAATTTATATTAAAAACTTTAGAGCCAAAAAACGTGGCATCAATTTAGGTAAACCTCTTCGGGGAAAAATTGTTTTCAAATAACATTTAATTTCAAATTTAAAAATAATCTCCAAGGAAATGCGGAAAAAACAATGCTTTGTTTTGTTGTGTGTTGGGATGAGTGTTCCTTTTTTTGATCCTTTATTTTTTCATTTGTTTGCCGCCATGGGAACCTCAAAACGAAAATTCATAATGTCGTTTGGAATGTAATAAGAACTTTCAACGTATGTGAGGGAAGATAGGAATATAAATACACGAATATTTTAAGACACAAAGTAGGTAACTACTTATTAAAAATAAAACTCCTACGATTATCATATCGAAGCATGCCTTTGTGTGAGTTTTCCTTTCAGATGAATAAGAGTGCCTTCCATCGAATACGGCTTAACGTAGAGATTAGTCAAATGTGAAATGCGATTGTGCTAGTGAGACGGCGAAAGAAAATTCAAAGTGAATAGCAAAAAGCTAAAAATTATATAAAGAGATAAGGTTTTCGGCACATCTAGTACATGATGTTACGCGATTGGCTATCCAGTTCACAGTGAGACGAAGCCTAACTGACTTCTGCCTCTCTTCCTCTCTCTTCCTCTCTCTTCCTCTCTCTTCCTCTCTCTTCCTCTCTCTTCCTCTCTCTTCCTCTCTCTTCCTCTCTCTTCCTCTCTCTACCTCTCTCTTCCTCTCTCTTCCTCTCTCTTCCTCTCTCTCCTCTCTCTCTCTCTCCTCTCTCTCTCTCTTCCTCTCTCTTCCTCTCTCTTCCTTCTCTCTCCTCTCTCTCTCCTCTCTCTTCCTCTCTCTTCCTCTCTCTTCCTCTCTCTTCCTCTCTCTCCTCTCTCTTTCCTCTCTCTTCCTCTCTCTTCTCTCTCTCCTCTCTCTCTCTCTCTTCCTCTCTCTTCCTCTCTCTTCTCTCTCTCTTTCCTCTCTCTTCCTCTCTCTTCCTCTCTCTCTTCCTCTCTCTCTTCCTCTCTCTTCCTCTCTCTTCCTCTCTCTTCCTCTCTCTTCCTCTCTCTTCCTCTCTCTTCCTCTCTCTTCCTCTCTCTTCCTCTCTCTCTTCCTCTCTCTCTTCCACTCTCTCTTGCTCTCTCTCTTCCTCTCTCTCTTCCTCTTTCTCTTTCCCTCTCTCTTGCTCTATCTCTTCCTTCATCACTCTTCCTCCCTTCCTCTCTTCCCCACTCTTATCCTCTTTCTTTTCCATTCTCTTCCTCACCCTTTGGCACCCTTTTTTTCCGCCTTCGCAAAAGTTTTCTGAAATTTATCGTTCCATATGTGTACATACATACATGTGTATATTTACATGCTAAAGTAAATGAAAAAATATATTATAAATATTGAGAAAAGCAAGATAACTCACTACACTTAAAAACCTCCTTTATTAAAATTTCTTTATTTATTTCTTTCCAGGTAAGCCCCGTACAAATTGAAACCAACCCCTTAATATATGTGACATAAAATTTAATTGATTTTGATTGGAAAATGAATTGTAAGTACCCACGCACGTAAGTCTATTTAGCATAAGATAAATTTGTCTCTTATTGAGAGCCTTTTACATAATTACATTTGAATACTATTACCCATGCTCCGTGCGAACGCCGCCAGTTACCTCAGTAAATGAATGTAGGTACATTAACGTTTTCTGCATGTTGGCATGGTGGTAGCCGCCGCATTCATCCCAAAAAGCCCGAGAGTCCTCTAGCCGACATGTCTAAAATTGCACTTCATAAATCTTTACTTCATTGACGCCCACGCCAATGTCCGCTTAACCACGCATCGAGCGCCGACCGTCGAGCACCGAGCACAGAGCACAGTGACCGAGTATTGCCATTGAAATGATAATAATTGGATTAGCGCATCATATTCAGCGAATTCGTATGAGATTAATGTATGCGAGGAAATAACTGGAAAAGGGTGTCCGGACCGCTTTTGCATTGAGCGTCATGCGAAAGCCAACCGATGCCAAGCCAAAGTCACGACAGCCCACGACACATACACATTGAATGAAACTCTATTGAAAACGTTGAGTAAGCTGGCACCACTGCCAATGCCAAAACAATTTGTTGCGAAATAACAAAAACATGTTATGATGGGGCCAAATGGTTTGTTCGGGGCAAAGGGATCGGATTACGCTGTTAATGCAAATGCCCAACGGAGCGTTACAAAATCGGCGTGCATCCTGTCTATTCACATAAATTTCTTATAACGGGCCACAGCACAAACAAGAACGAAAGAAAAAAAAAGAAGAAATTAAAAAAACAAGCTAGAGGTGGGACGGCAAAACAACTGCACCGTAAAGTATGCTACATTATTTTAATAGTGCCATATTTAGTTGCAAAAACATTGCGTGGTATGTCGGTGGTTAACTTGCTGGCAAAGCAGAGAGTTCCATGGCTTTGTCAAAAATATCCTATCCTATTCACCTCGGCTTGCACGCCTCGAAGCTCAAGAATAATCACACTCACTTATCGCAAGAGGTGCGTCTTTGCTTTCGACTTTATGAACTATTTTCTATGTTGCTTTTTCTTTTTCTTCTTCTTTTTTTTCCTTTTTGTGTGGCAAAATCCCAAGAGGGCTTGCCCCGATATTTTTGGCTGTGGATTTTCACGCTCATGTTCTCTCGCCTGCGGGTAGGCAGCAGCAATTTATTTTCAAGCCATTATGCACTCATTTGGAAATTAATATGTCTCTCTGCATGGGTTTTTGTCTGTCGATTGCGTTCGTGTTCGTGTGGGAGACAATTTTTTTTTATTTCCCTCGACTTATGATGTTTGGAACTTATCATCCGAAAGTGAAATCGATCGATCTCTATAAAACATATACATATATTCATAATTATTTTTTTGAGAAATTTAATTAATCTCCATAATTACATAATGCTAATAGCAAATCAATTATCGCATTCGGGCGAAAGGAAGGAAAAATACCAAGCCAAAACAAACACGATTCAACAAGATTTGATGGCGGACTTATACGGAGGCCTCTAGCGAAGCTCATGGTAACGCATTGCACACCCGGGGATAAAATCGTAAATGGCTTTTTCGGTTCGCCCGCCCCGAAAAGTACACACACATAACAGCGGCAACGCCAAAATGAAAATCGAAATGCGAATGAAAATGAAAATGAAAATGGGAATGGAAATCGTTTAAAGCGCCCGAAGCTATTACAAAATCCCATGGCGTTGGGGAGATTAACTCCCGAACAGAATATTACGAAAATGCTAGCAACGTTTTTCGTGTTCGAATACATACATACATGAGGGCCATATTTTACGCAATTTTGGAAAATCTGAAACCAAAACGATGGGAATGCTTGTGGGTAGGGGGAAGGGGAATTGCGAATTGATTTTTAGCTTCGATTTATAGTTTTTATGACTAAAATGTGACGTAATGGACCCAGTTTTAGTTCGAAAGCCAGACAGCGTAGTACATAAGCTGAAGCTTTTCCCCGTTCAGCGAGGGATGATTGGAAATTGCGTGAAAATTGCTTTTCCTCCACAACCCGATTATGAGCGTGGGTTATTGTACGTGTGTGTGTAAGAGTCTTCTGAGAATAAAATTACATAAAATATTAATTTTAACGTCATTAGAATGAGGGTGGAACGCAGAGTTTCTTGCAATGATTGCCTCCACTTACGCATATATTTATGTGTGGGACGTTCAAGGTGCGATGGCGATGGCGGGCACGACTGGGGCTTTGTTTTTCCCTTCTTCATCTTCATTTTCATTTTCATTCTCGTTTTTGTTTCAATTCCATTTCCCCCCTTTTGTGTGTGTTTCTTTGTTTCTTTGTGGAAACGTGGGGCTGCAACAGTGATTTTGTAATTTGTAACTTAATCAACGCGCTTCCGTGTCTGAAATGGGATGTTCGCTTCGCTGGTGTGATTTCCTTTAATGAGTTATGACGATAATTTAAGATAAGCAAATTGCTTTGACACATTTTCGGGAGGGATATTATTGCAGTGTTAGGGGAATAATACGAATTTTTTTCCCTTTATAAATATTGTTGAAAATCGCTATCGTCGATTGTCTGACAAAATGCAAGAGGGCGGGGATGTTGTGGACAAACTCGCACATTCTTTTTAAATATCCTTATATCTTGCACTTTTTCAAGACACTTCTCAGAGACACCTAAGTACTCGATAGATAAAACTGCTTATGTACATTCTCTTTCACTATTTGATTTTGCTGACTACTGGACAGGAAACAAAAAGAATATGACTAAAAGTTTTAATGAAATGAAAGTCAAAAAGGACTTCAATGACATGCTGCGAATTAAAAACCCACAGCAGTCGAACCTCCTTGAGTTTTAAATTGAAAAGTGAAATTTCCCCCGCAAAAAGAAAAAAAGAAAAAACAGAAAATTCTATTCAAACTCCTAATTCATTCGAAAGACATTCAAGTTTCGGAATTTGTTCCGTCAAATCAAATTCCAAAGCATCAAAAAAAAAAAAAAAAAAAGAGACCATTGAAAGGACACTCCAAGAATAAAATCCTACAGCTATGTAGGTACATAAATATTGCGATCAAATCTGGCATTTTCATTAATGGAAACGAAAAATGTCTCAAGAAATATTTTTGTAAATTTTATTGAAATTAATTCGAGAGAGAAGCGGCGCACAAGACGTGAAGGCGAAGTGATTGTGAAAGGGAGGGCACCGGAAGATAGAGAATGAAAGAAAGTGAGCAATTCAACTGAAATCCCGGAAGACGGTAGAAAGCCCGTAGAAATAGAAATTGCAAATTAATTAAGACAATATTGCCGAAATGAGCAGTCATAGAAGCCGTAGGAAACCAAAGCAACAGAATGAATTGACGTGCTTCTAAAGAAAATTTTGAAGAGAAAATTCAAAGGACGAAGTCATTTGCCTCAAGAAGGCGCGCTCATTCAGTTCAATTCAGCTCGGTTCGGTTCGGTTCGGTCGGGTCGGGTCAGTTTTCGCGTTTTCTTAACGAAAACTCATCGCAGCCAAGTTGTAATGAAGGCTGTAATCAAAGTCCACAGATACGAATATTCACATTCTAGAAGAGAACTCTGCTGCCATAAAAGGACGACAAGCACAGCAGCAACAATGAAAGCAACAACAAAAACATTGAAAGCAAAAACAAAAACAGCAACAACAACAACAACAACAACAAAGAGAAGAACAGCAAACACCAACAAAAAATGGTCGCTGTTCAGGGAAATTTTATGTGGAAGTTGATTGCGCGCAAATGATCATTTAATTAAGCAGCCCAGAGAAAAGCAGAGAAGAAAAAAAAGGAAAGCAGACCAGCAGCACAGCAGAAAAAGGGACGAACACTGGAACCAGCACCGAAGCGGGGTAAAAAGAGAAAGAAAGAAAGAAGGGATTAAAAAACGTACCGGAAACGGATGTTAGGCACAATCATTTTCGCAGCAATAGGCTGCTTAAGGGCACAATTTGGGAGCATATATTGAAATTTCGACCGTTCTGAATGTTCTCATTACGAGCTGAGATTTTGTGGCTTTTGAAGGGTTTTCATTTGGTATTCTATTCCATTGCTGTATTGTTTTTGGTTTCCTTTTTTCGTTTTTGTTTTCTTTTTGCATTTTAAAGAGATTTGCAAATAAATTTATGCGCTGGCAAAACATTCTCTGTCAATTGTGTCTATTTGTTTCAGTACATTTTGGGGTCATTTTAGGACCTGGGTGAATATACAATTTCTGTGGTCTTTAAGTATTATTGACTGGTGCTGCTTCAATTTTGCCTCTTTCCTTCGTCTGTTTTACAGTTTTTTTTTTTTGTACAATTTTGTTTTCGGCCAGCGTTTCTTATGGCACTGTCATTTGCAATTCAAATTTTCGGAATTTCATTTTTTGACAGCTCGATTCGTTCTCGTTTCGTTCGCTCGATTTCATTATACCCGACACACTCTCTGTCACGAGTATATTGAATTTGTGCGTACGTGGGTAACACCCAGAACCAGTCCAAACCATTCAAAATGTACTAATATCAAAATGATCAGCGTCATCCGGAGATTCGATTTAGCCATGTTCAACTAAAAAAAATTTATATGCATGCTCATGGGGACATAAGTAAGAACAAGTTCGGGACTGGACCCGATTCGAATATTTTTAAAGGTGTCTCCAGTACTCAAGGGTCTGTGATAAAAATCCCAAAACTGCCCCCAAAAATCTGACTTTTTCGAAATATTTCAATGAAATTTAGATTTCGAGCTTATATGTTTAAGCCTACGATTAGGATTTTAAAAATTTTAAAAGTGGGCGTGGCAAAGGGCCAGTTTCGGTTTATCGGGCCCTTTTGGGGCCTAAAATCTATGAAATATTCTTTCTAAATGGTCCTGGTTTTTGGGCATGTTTTAAATTTTATTTTAACATATATATGTATGTGCCTGTGTCGAGTGTTTTATTGTCACGCTCGCCTGACTATAACACCCTTACATGTTTTTTATTTTTAGTTTTTTTTTTTTTTTAGCATTCCGTATTTTTGTTGGTCAAATTACAAATAAATGAAAAGTATCTGCTTTCTTTTTCGCAATGTTCAATTAAATATGAGTATATTTCAATGGGGGGTCAAATCAAGGAATTTCATTAAAAGTAAAAATTCCGAGAGATGTCTTTTCTTTCCAATTTATGATAAAGCTTAATTTTTCATTTTCTTTGCTTTGGTTCAACCGGAAGCTCTGAAAAAATTAAAACTTTTTTTATAGTTAGATAGATGACTTCAAAGAGGAAATAGCAGCAGTGGTCTTAAGTGATACGGAGGAGGCCTTAGATATAAAAGTAAAAAATACTTAAGTGAAATGGAGAATGATATCGTGAGGACTGGTTTCTTTTAAGGCGGGATGAGATTTTCGTTGTCCTTCAGATGCTTATCTGAGTCCCCTAGGTACTTTCTTCAATCCCAGCAAAAATTTTGTGTCCTAAATAAGTCATTTATGAATCCTTATTCGGAGTATGAGCCCTCATAATGAGCTCATTAAGGAGTCCAAAATAGACGTGCTTCCCTTCTTGCGAAGGTTGTCCTATATGATTCCGAAATCAAATACTGAAGAAGCGCACATATTAGAGTCACTCATTTATGAGTTCGAAAAGACTCAACAACTATGAGTGATATTTATAATGGTATGCTTTATGGCGGACTATGTTCCAATGGTCTTCAACGTTGAGTACTACAACTCTGTAATACACGGTCGTGTTTTGCTTTACAACCCACATCGGTAAAAGATTGACCCACCCTAGTATACATATATGTATATATATATAACATTGTTATCTAAAATTCAATAGGGATAAAAATAGAAGAAACTTTGGTATTCCATGGAGCTGTGGATTAATTGTGGTTGCTTCTGCTTTCAATTTCCATTCAAGAAAATATAAGAAATATATCTTTTTCGTAGTTACGCATCATCATCGTACCTCGTGTATCCAGGAAGCTCAATGCTTGTAAGTTCTTGAGAAATTCTCATGAAATTATTAAGAAGTTTCGATGGCAACGAAGTGGTTTCGCAAGTGAAACCAAAATAGAGAAGTAGTAGAGTAGAGCGAAGAAAGCGCTCTCTAAATAAACTTTGTCTATCACCAGCTTTACAAAATTTTTTAAATGCCAAGAGCACACACTGAAATCAAAGCAACAAATTAGAAAGACATAAAGGCATTTCAGTTTAAACTAAAAATTGAAAACGAAAAAATAAAAGAACAAACAGAGCTCAAACTCAAAGCTTTGAGCGCAAATTGAGAACGTAAAAACCAAACAAAAAAACGAACAAACAGCCAAACAAAAGAAAAAAAACAAAGCAAACAAGCAAACAGACAAGGAACACTGCAGTTCAAGCCCAATACTTCTAAGGCATTAAAAAAATAAAACAGAGCAGTAGAAAACAAAAACAAAAGAAAACTAAATGATATGAAACGAAACGAAACAAAATGAAACGAATCGCAATAAAGCGACATGAAACGACACGAAACGAAACGAATCCATAAAGATAAAGAATAAATTTATTGTAAACAACAAAGCAGCGGAAAGTACCGCAAAGCGCCTTAATATAGGCAACGAGTTTCAACAAATAAATCTACACGCTCTTCGGTGGCCAACAAGTGAAAAGGAAATAAGTTCGGCATATTCTCGAAGGAAATTGTAAGTAAATCACAGAGGGAAAGCGCTGCCATCAAGAGCAAACTCAACGCGACTAATTCAAACATAAAACGCAATGAAAGGAATTTGTCTATCTGACTGCGGTTGAATCCATCTCTCGCCTATATCTCGCAGACTTCCAGCCAACCGCCCCCTCCCCCCATGCATCCTCGGCCAACCTAGGAACCTATCTTCTGCTTTGAATTTTTGTTCTTTTATATCTTTTTACACTTGTTTTTTTTTTCTTTTCTTTTTTTCTTTTTCTTCGTTTGTTTTTTTTTTTTTTTTTTTTTGAATTTGACTGAAGGTTCACTTGTTTATCTATGGCGCAATGTTTCTTTGACGCTAGTTGTTTGTTTACAGATGCCAATCTCACAAACTGTCAAATGGTTTGATTGCATGCCATCGTGTTTTCCCTGGGTCTCCCGTCTCTTATTATTTTTTTTGTTGCTCTTGTCGTTTTTTCTGCTATTCCTTTTACCATCTTATTGAAGAGGCATGAATATTTAAAGTTAGTTAGTTATGTCCGTGTGTGTATTCTTGTGTGCGCGTGGGTGGGTTGGTTTGTTTGTTTGTTTGTTTGTTTGTTGGTTTAAAATGACATAGAATATCTTGAAAACGGCAAGGATGCGGCGGAGCACAGAAGCGTTAATGCGCCCTTTGGCCTTATTTCTCAGTCATGCTGTGCGTTGTGGGTACGCAACAAGGAAGGTGATGGAAGGAAGGATGAGATAAAGGAAGATGAGATAAAAAAGAAGAAGAGCAAAAAGAATATTAAAGAAATGGGAGAAAAAAAAACAAAATAAAAATAAAACAGCAAAGCTAGAAATAAGTGGTTTGACGGGTGTCAAAGGACTGAAGATTCTTCGGATTCTTTCAAATATCATTCTGTTTTCATTCTCTAATTTGTGTGTTCTTCTAATAGTGGCTTAAGTAGCTACAAATGATTTAATACGAAAGCGGCTCAACATCGTCCTGGCGGCATATTCGTGAAATAAATCATATTTGGGGTGGTTTTTTTTTTTGTTTTATTGGAATTTGTGGAGATAAAAATTTTGATTGTTTGGAAAACTTTTGACCTTGCATGGAAAATTATGCTAAATAGAATCCATTTTGAGTTACAGAAAACAAGCAGAGGTCGAAAAATGTGGCGGTGAAGCGACAGTACACAAGAAACAAACACACGATCTTATCATCTTAGGCTCACTTGATTGACATCCTTCTCAACTTGCCTCAAGCTGGAGGCGGACAACAGCTCTAATCATAACAAAAAAAAAAAAAAAAAAAATATTTATATATAAAAAAACATGTTCGGCAATAGGATCTACCATAAGCCAGAAACTTTGATGAACATTTAAGAAGAGAATCCTTAAATACCAACAGCTGACAAGATTGACAAGAGTGTAGGTATCGTTAAGATAATGTAACAGAATATAATAAGCTGATGTGGTCAATTTTTCAACCCCAAAACTTCAACTCATCATGCCAGTGGGGAAGAGGAGATTTTGACAAACACAAGACCCCAACATCAAGACAGCTAAACCGCTTGACAGTTGAGCACGAAAACGTCATATTAATGTCAGAAGGGTGCATATTTGTCCAAATTGGTCGTATCGGCTTTGGGTGTTCGTTCGTTCCTTCCTTCGTTCGTTCGTTCGTTGGTTCGTTGGGTTGTTCGTTTTGTGTAATGTGCGTGCGGCTGGCTGTGCATCCTTATGGCACACAATATGTTTATGGCTTTTAATAGCATTAGCACTACATATTCGACGTTGCCGACTAATAGATTCAGGCATTATCCTCTGCCGACCGACAATATTGAAACAAACTTGATTCTGTTCAAACAATGAAATAAATACGCAGGATTAGATGTAAAATCCTAGCAATTCTTGTTGTTGCCGTTGTTGAGAGTGCTCTTCAGGCTATCGGTGGTATTTATTACAATATTTGCCGCTCTGATGAGCTTAAACATTTCAAGCAAACGTTAAGGGTTGCTAATTAACAATAAAAATGATGAAAGAAAATACTCAGCAATATATTTTAATTAACTTCATTAAGGAATTCTGACAAAATGGCCAGCATTTCACTCATCGTGGCGTTTATGGTCAGAATTCCTTGTGTGACCACATGGAAAAATCTTCATGGCTGATGAGTGTGGGGCGGGCCGTATGGGCGGTAGGAGACAACAAATGTTTGTGTGTATGTGCTGTGAGATTTTACCATTGGGGGGAAATTTTCCTTCCATACTTCTTTCTACAAAAATTCATGTAAAAATGATAATATTGGTCGGGTCGCCGCAAAATATACATACTTTTCTCTGTTTTCTTCTAGTCATCTTATGAAATTTATTACCTTGATAAGTTGTACTTGAAGCTCTTGTTAATTTAAAAAAAATATTTTTGAAACATATTCTTTTCGTTTTTTGTGCAGTGTGAAAGGAAATTTTTAAAGTGATTTTCCGATTTAACAATATTTAATAAAAAGGTCGTCGAGCTTCTCGAAGAAGGCGTAAACTTTAGTTTGTGAGACAAGTTTTATTTTCTCCGATAAACAAAATCTTCTAAATGAATAAGTAGGGCAAAGTGGTCGAATTATGACCTCTTATGGAGTTTCGCTATAAATTGAATACGCTTATCTTCAAAATTAAAATTGCATTCAAATTTATTATATAAATTTTACATACAAATTAACATTCGGAATATAGAATTTTCATCAAGAGTTTAATAAAAATGGATTATTTTAGCACAATCAAATAAATATTTCAACATTTGAATGTTTAAAAACATGGAAAAATCTGACCCCATATGTTGTGCCCAAATCATAGCCTATTTTCTTCTTTTCATTTCCTTCTTGCGTTTTATATGTCCCGACAGTTCCTCCCTTTCGTTCTGTCGGTTGCATCATCCGAGTTGAGTCCTAAAGCCTCGAAGACCGATTTTATTGTGTCCATCCAACCCAATGTTTCGGTCGCCCTCGCTGTCTGCAACCTTGTATTTGTGATGTGTAGCCCCATTTGGCCAAGATCTCCTCATTTGCTCTCATGACGTATCCATACCACAGTAGCCTTGCTTTCCGCATTTCCCATTAATTGGAGCAGTTCCATAACTGCTTCGAATGTCCATGTTTGGAATATGATCAAGACAAATCATATCCAATTGTATTCAGTAATTTTCAAAGTCTAAATATTACCCTTAATTTTTTTCATATTACAGATGGAGTCATATTAAGACATGGGTCAGATATGCACCACAGGCGCTTAGAAATATTTTTAAAATAGCATTAATAATTTCCAATTGAGTACAATTTCTTTCGCTGCATATTGCAAATGGATGTGAGAATGCCTGCAGAGTTTTTGTTAATCCATTTATTGCATTCTACAATATTATCCGCAAGAAGGCATTTCAATCAAAATTGTCGATAGGATTTCCATTTTACACCTAACGATTGATAAAAATCTTCTCAAAAATTGCGATCCTCTCGTGCTCGAATCCTTTTTGAAGCAATAAATGTTGCAATCAGCTTAAATTTTGAATGCATTTCGTGTCATTTCGATGCACTTGTGCTAATGAAAATGCGCGGGTGTCATTAAATGATATTGGAAAAATGGAGTGAAGGGAAGGTTTTATGATTTTAAGGGTTTTTTTCTTTTTTGTTTGCTTTCTTCTCGGGCATATACTTAATGGAACAATGAAATTCGTGCATGATTAAATTGAGGGAAAATATTTTCGCATTCAATTAAGGTAAAAGAAGAAGAAATGAAAGCAGAGATTCCCTTTGGAAAATATAAAGACAAAATTAAAATGATAATAAAATTAAATACACAGTCCATTTCGCATAAAATGCATTTTCGAATGTCTTTCAATTTAATAATGCGATTTTTCCTTTTTGCACGCTACTCTTTCCGTTTCCTTAGGACGTACTCATGATAGTGCGTATGCACTTTATCACATTGGACAATCGGCGACGGCTGGTGTAAAGCAATTCACTGAAACCGGCAAATCGGATATACTCGATAGTGTCGCTGGGGAGCAGCAGCAGCAGCAGCAACAACAGGAAAGACAAAAACAACAGGACTCAAAGGCAACGGGAAATTCATTTAGATCGGCAGGAAATCAGCAGCAGCAGCAGCAACAACAACAACAACAACAAAGAGTGAACGCACAAATAGGCAACAATGGCGGCAACGTGGGCACAGGCAGCGAACGTAGCGTATTCGATGAGTTCGCCATACCCGCCATTGTAAATGGCGCCGGTCGCAGTGAAGCAAAATTTTTCGTCGACAGTAATCACAGTTTGGTCTCACTAATGACGCGCATTGTACCATCGCCAGATTGGTTCATCGGAGTCGACTCGTTTCAGGTGAGTGAAAAATGAATGTGTTAGATAAACCCTTTAAAAGCGCCCACATCCCCTCAACGGCGTTTTTTTTTTTTTTTTTTTGATTTTAAGTAGAAGCTTGTCGAAACAAGGACTTTCGCAGTTCGTTGTTCTCAAGAAAGGCGTAATTTCAGCATTGTGAGCATACGAGTGCGTGTGCTATAAACTTAGCTTAACCACACTGCTGATGATTTCGAAGGCTTATGTAGCTTAAACCGCAAGCCTACTCCATGCCACATACATTTGCCAATATGTATTCTCGATGTGTATGTACTAGTTCAAGCATATGCGTCAATAAAGCGGCGTTGGCGGCTTTTGTTGCTTGTTAACACATCAACTCAAGACCCATCAAATTATAAGCGAAATCTATTCGAATCGAAATTGTCATCGCCATCGCCATCGCCATTGCCATCGTCATCCTCATCGTTATCGACTCAAAGCAGAAAAGAGAAAACGAAAGACAAGCTTTCGACCTTTGTTGAGTCTGAAGTAGTCCCCTTCGTCGTATACTTAACGTGCAGCACGCATACGCCGACGAAGCAATAGGCATTAGCGTATAACCATACTCGGGGCATGTTCGTAGTAAATAAATACACGAACGCATGCACAATTACGCATACATAGCAGCCGCTCGACTCATCATCTGTTGGAAATTGAATTACCCTTTTGGAAATATCATGACTTCATGACCTAGCTTCCTAAACGTAACATTAATTCGTTCGTTTCCACAAAACTATGGCACAATTGAAAGGAAATTTTCTACCAAGATGATAACTTATTTTATAGCCTAATGGGCAGTTTCATTTCGTTCATGCCACATGTCTATCTTCACAATGGAAATCACAACAATCATCATTTTTGTCGTCTTTCTCATTACGAAATTGCGTGCGCATTTGAATTGAGACTTCGTACGAATTCTTACCTAAAAAAAAATTCCCTAAAAGTAATATCAGGATTTTGCTTCTTGGTTTCGCAAGTTTGTAAGCTTCACTTTGAAGTTTTTGTTGTTGATTGACATTTGTTTTCGGTTTTGCCTGGCCTTCACTAATGTGTTCTTGTGGCTTGCACACATTGTGTGAAGCCTTGCGACGCCTTTACGTTAATGCATTTAAAGCGAACTCAATCGATCCGCATCATAAAATCTTCATTGGTAATGAGATTGTTTTAATCTCAAAAGAGAGTCATTCACACAACAGAAAATTTGAAAATAAACTCAGGAATATTTAAGTTTAAATACGGAATCAAAAATACAATCTCTTCGATGGTAGGTAGGTAGGTAGATAGGTATGTAGGTAGTAGTGGCAGCTGATAGGTCACGTAGGCACAGTGTGTTGGCCCATTGTTATACCATAAGATGCCACGACTCGCCCTTGAAAATTTCATGGGGAAGCCAGTAAGACTTCCTGATGAACCGGGCAATGTCTGTAACTCTGATTTCAGATAGTGCGAAGAAGCTGATAAAGAAGGATTTTAGCGGAGTGGAATATGGTGGACACATTAGTATAGAAGCCATTTTGCTGGAGTTTCACTCCCCTATTCAAGTCCTGAAATATCCCAAATACCAGCCAGCGTGAGTACCAAAACGTGTATCCGGGTCGTGCCGTTTGATACTGCCGTTAGATACTAAAACGCATCGGGGGTCAAATAAGTTACAGTTTACTCTGACATGCGTTGATTCGTCTACATGATCGGAAATGGGACCTTATTCCCAAATAGACCTGATTACATGTAGCTCCCCAGTTGTCCTCTAATGTTGTGAGTCAACACTTGACTCACGAGCATTTAACATTTTTACCGTTGGTCACCTCAAAAGTGCAGCATTACGAAACAGCAACAAACTCATGAGCAAGCTAAACGTCCAGCTCAAGCAACGCACAACAACAACAACAGCAAATCGTAAGCCAACGTCGTAAGCGAATTTTCATATACACGGAAATTCGAGAATAAGAACAATTGGAACACCTGTTTGGGTTTAGAATGCAAGTCGGCAAATTGAAGCCGAGCACAACAACAACAACAGCAAATTGATGGTACACGCAGGTCAATTCTGGAAAATTCGACCTACAACTACGCAATATTCGACTAGCATTGATTGGGAAATCGACTATGCAGCATCGACACTTTTGTATTATAAAAGCCAATGATCGAGAATGAGAAGGTACACTTAGCGAGAAGCAGTTTGCGAGATCCCAACTCTTACGTATGTACTCACCAGTGGCAACAGCGGAAGAGTGTGGATCTTAGTGTTTCAAAATGTATGGGATTTAGGGAAGTTAATCCAGTAGTTGCTAGGAGTTTTTGTATTAAGGTATTAAATTGTGAATAGGTAATAAGGACTTTAGCTTAATAAAAGATTCGAAAATAATCTATTTTGTGTCCTTTCACTTTATTTATTCACACTAAAGTATTTAGACGGTGTATTCAATAGGGAATACAGCAGAAAATACTTTAACACTAACGACTTTACCGGTATGGGTGGCCCTATCCGACATTGATCGGAGATTCATCACACGTACTGGGCCCCGTAACCACCTCGAGTTAGTAATCTTGAGGGGGATCTCTTCGGTGCTTTAAATATTTTTTTTTTTATAATTTTTCTTGACTTACCAATCTTATTTGAGAAAAATTGTTTCTCGCAGTTTTGCTCCTCATATTTTATTTATTTTTTATTAACAAAACTTCTTCATCAATTCAAGTAAGGGGGAGAAAAAAACTGTTCATTTCTACGAAAACAATATGCCTCAGTTACAATATCTGAACTCAAATGCGAATTGACCTTTTTGTTTCAGCTCTGCGTTGGTGGATCTTGGATTGACACCGTCACCGTCGAAATGGATCCCCTTGATGCTGGCACCGACAATGGATTCACATTTACAGCACCGAATTGGCCGACATCGCCACAAGGCGTCATATATCGAATAACATCACGTTATCCAGCACATCCGGCAGGAAGTTTCTTCTATCCGAAAAGCAAACGTTTACCACCGATAGCCACATTTCAATTTATTAAGGTAAACGATAAATGATAAAATTGTCATGATATCATTGGAACTAGATTAATTATCCGCTTCCAATTAGTTAAGCAGACCGCATCGCTAACTTAATTAAAATCGAATCGTTTTGCACAGTTGGTCTAGCAATTAACGAATGCGAGAGGACGAAGAGACCATGAAAAGTTTGAGGTGTGGGCAAATATGGAAATTATGCTTTTGCTAATGAGCAGAAAGGAAAACAAACAAAAATTATCATAATTAAATTGTAAACAAAAAACCTCTATATAAGCTCGCACAGCAACTGAGTGGAAAATATGAAGTAAGGCAAAAGGAAATACAAAAGTTTAGCACCCTGAAGTATACACATTCTTATATAGAAATACGAATGTTTTCGATTGTGGAGAATTGTGCATTTCTTATAGTTTAATATATCGGTTAAGATATATTGAACTTCGGAGTGGTTTTTTATATTCGAATGGAGCGTCTTCACTCGTTCAATAATTTCCACTGATAAAGCCTTTTAATTACATTAGCTAACAGGATTTTTTAAAAGCCTTTTAATCACGAAAAAAAACTTAAAAATTTTTTATGAAAGCGTTTTTTTTATATTAATTTTTGGAACAGTTTTGCTCCCTCGATTATAAGCTTATAACTTTGCCATTTATGCATATAATATTTTGAAAATTATAATAATACCTTATGTTGTTGCGAAAGGAACTAAATTTAATTCAAAATGAAAAAAAAAATTTCTTTCTCATTGAATTTTTCGGTGCCAATGAAAAGAAATTTTTGATGAATTTTCTCTAAAAACAAGTGTTTATGTAAGGTTTAAAGGTCTATAGAAAGTCTTATATGTGACTGATCTTAAAATTATGTTAAAAAAAAAAGTATCTTAAATGGGTTAATTTTCTTCATTTTTAGAAATAATCTGTTTAAGTCGGATGCAATACCCTCTAAATGTTTTTTCCTCTTTTTCAAAAAATATTATTTGAAAAAAAAAACTCCCATAAAAAACCATTTAAATATAATTTTCGTGCTCTGAACGCAAAAGTCAATGGGAGAAGTGCATTGAAATCACAAAATGTGTTTTCAAAAATTTTTATTTGTACGCTAGTGTAATACGTGGAATGTTTACTTTAATATTCGAATGGATACTTGAAGGTGCTTCACTTGAACAAATTATCAGCATAAAGAAGCAGCGTCTTTAATAGTTAGGCAGAGAGTTGACTTCCTTCCCATATCATCCGAAAATGCAATCTATGTTGAAGTTTATTGAAAGTTAAATGAAGGTTTTACGGGATTTTCTTGATTACTAAAAGGGCATCAGAAAATATTTAAATTGATCGCCTAAATCATGCTAATAACTATTAAGAATATGAATGTTAGTCAGGAAACGGTTCTTTTTTTTATAGCTTTGTCCATATAAGACCATAATGGGGAGTGGTTTTAGGAGTTATTGGGATCCTCTTACACCCTTAAATATCTGCAGTTGACTTCGTAGTCTGACAGACACCATAATACAGAAAGTCTTGCGTGCATTGCTAAAATATGAACACACGATCCCTGCTCTCTTAAAAATACCTTTTGTTTTAAATTTTTATCCTTTTTTGAGTTGAAAGCTTTTTGCTCTTATAAGAAAAAAGGCCAAAAGGACGCCAGTCACGCATTTCAAGAGGAAATAAAGTTTACAGATAAGACGTCTTTGAAACCCACGTCAGTAATTTTGTTACAATTAGACAACGTCAGTTGCAGAGGGTTAACGAAGTTCCATTGGTAAAAAACAATAAAAAAATTAAAAAAATTCGATTTTTAATATTCAAAAGCATAGCATCAAGGAGTTGGATTTCAATACTGGTGAAAAGAGCAATGCTGTAAATAATGTTGCTATAAATCGTAAGGACAATTTTTTCGCTAATACGTCAAAGAGTTCTAGTTTATTCTTCCAATATTTATCATTTTATTACTCGACAATTGCTACAAATTTCAATGCAAAAGAAAAACAGTCGAAAGCTGTTTCAAAATTTATGTTTAAATGAGCGGAAACGATTTCGCAGAAAGAGCTCAGAACGATGCTAGGATCTTTTTGATTCCGTCTTTGATTAAAGTGAAATCAGTTTTTTTTTTCTTCTTTCTAATCTCTTCAATTTCATTTGAATTCACTTGATTTGGTTCATCATATTTCTAAAGGGCATTATTGCCACAGATGGAAAAAGTACAAAAAACAAAAAATGAGTAAAAATTCTATAGAAAGAAAGAAATTCTATTTAAATGAACTTAATAAGCCGAAGGCTTCCGTTGCCAGTGCTCCTAACATTTAAGCTAAAAATTTATTAATAAATTTCATTTTGATATAAATAAATGAATTTAAGAACGATAGATAAATATATTTCAAATCACAGGACTTCATTAGAGAGCATTTCTTCTTTCTTTTCTGGATGATCTTATTTCGGTAAAAATCTAACAATACAATTTTCTTTGGCTTTAGCAAAAAATTCCCACTCTCGCACTGTCTCGATCTCTTTCTTGGTCTCTGTCTCTCGCTCTCGCTCTCGCTCTCTCTTTCTCTCTCTCTCTCTCTCTCTCTCTCTCTCGTTCTCTATCCATCCATCTATATATCTATCTATCTCTATCTGTTGTCACGCACAAATTTCAAAGGAGTGAGTAAGTTTCTCTAAATCAAAAGTAATGGGCAAACTTGAACGCCTGAAAGTATATTACGTTGAGCAAGGATAGCAAATAAAAAGGAAGCGAAGGAGTTTCTTGCCATTTTTGGTTCCACTTTGATGTGGCTACTGTCCTGGCATTACGTAAATTATATTCGCACGTAATTTTTTTCTATCCCTCATAGGAAAATCTAACGTTGGGGTATAAACGTATATAGGTATATATATATATATATATATTATATATAATTTTTTTTTTTTCGTTCTCATAGCATCTTGAGTAAAGTGGTTTTAGTATGGCAAGAAGGACATTGAGCATCATAAAATAGAAATTGAAGGCGTTTGATGTAATTACAATGATCCTTCTTTCTCGGGAAATTGCCTTTGTTGATGCGCTATAGTCGTAATGTTGCTTTGTTTATTGTTTTGTTTTGTTTTGTTTTTGCTGTTGTTTTTGCCGAACGCGTTATGTGTTCAAATAGAGTCGGATTGTCGGATAGCTTAAGTTATTTTACGGCCAAGATTTGTAGGCGTTAAATTTAATGCAAAGCTAAACAATTTCGCAAATGCTGTTTATGATGCGTGGTTAATTGTGCGGGGCTGGTTTCATTCACATTCAAAGGTAGGTGGAGATTAGACTGCCATGTGGTATGAAAGGTAGACTGTTATACATATATCCAGGCAAGTAGAGAGGAATTTTGGGTCCGGAAGGTGTTTACGCTTCGCGGGCCCCTTTGAGTATTGAGGTAAAAAGAGAGTGTGTCTCTCTCCTAAGCAAATCAAGGCCATCAAAGGTTGTTCGGGCATGAAGAATTAACACCGTAAAGCCTCTTTACACGTGTGTTCATGGCAAAATTGAATGCCAAATGGAATCGAAATGAATTCTTAAAATATCCAAGCCATAAATCAGAAGGACTTGTGACTATTTCGGACATGCGTGCTAAATCGTGTAAATATTCGACTTTATTCGAGCACATTTTGTATTGAACGGGGACTTGTTAAATCCTATATTTGGGAATTGACATTGATATATGTATGTATTTACCTACATAACATTCACATTGTGCAAATATATGTATTTGTAATTGTGTGTTTAATGTGTGCTTCAGGACCGGCTTTCGGTAATATATATTACATGGATAATATTATCCATTTCGGAGTGGGTTGAAATTCATGCGGCTGTGTGCGTGTTTTTGTGTGTGTGTGTGTTTTTTTTTACGAGGATTAAAAGCGTCGAAAGCCAAAGTCATCAGTCAAAGACACATCTTAATTGATGCGTGTGTGTGTGTGTGTGCGTGCATCTACCATATTTGATCGAACATTGCTTGTAATATACAATATGTATCGCATTAGTGTTTATATTTTGATATTTTGCCTTGCAGCTTAAGGAATACGAACTGAGTGAGGTATTCAACTTTGCCGAAGACGATCGAAAATACGAATTGGTCAGTACGCAAACACATCTGGAAACCGAACACAATCATGTCGAGATGAATAATGAACTATCGGCGAGCATTGAACGCGAGCGGCAAAACGAATTAATGCCACAGCCGACAACCGCAACGGAAAGAGACCGAATACGTTCGAGGCTATTGGAGAAAATGAATCCATTGTAAGTTGAAACACAAAATATATGAATCTCTCGGTTGAATAATTTTCTCTTCCGTTTTTTTTCCTCTTCTTTTTTTTCGAGCCGCATTTTATGCTAATATTATATTTGAGATTTTTTTTTTTGTATTTTTATTTCGTAGAGAAAGTTTCCATCTGTTTAAGTCCTCGGAATTATGTTTTCTCTTTGGAGGTCCTTTTGCAGCTTCTTTCATTTCAATGGAAACGTATTTGTCATTGCTTAGAGGGCATTTTTTATATGTTAGGTACTCGTAAATTCCTTTTGAAATAGTTTTGTGCACGCCTTTTCAGTGCTCAACAACTTTTTCTGTGTGTCTTGTTTTTAGCTTAGTGCCCCAGTTGAATGTAACAAAAAAAAAAAACCGCAATGAAATGAAAAAAAAAATTTTTTTTGACGAAAAAGGCAAAATAAACGCCTACAACAAAGAAGACGAAGAAGAAGAAGCAAGAAGAACATGGAACACGCTATGATGAAAAAAAAAGAGAGAAAAACGAAAACTTTCTTTCGCTCGATTTGCTCAGATTTACCTAAGCTTTTGCCTTAAATTTGCCAAATATATAATCCAGCCATTCAGCCGAGCCGAGTCGAGCAGAGTTCTTTTGGCACTCGCTTTAACTTCACTTCAGAGTTTCTTCTTGCTATATAAGCTACTTTGAATTAAGCTTGCTGAACTTTGGTATCGTTTTCTTGGCACTGTGTCTAACACGATAGTCCTTGTAACCTGAATATTTTAAGACGAAAAATTGCTTTGAGCACTATACGTGTTTGAGTAGCTGAGACGGCTTTGGCAAGCCAAGTGAAACTGAACCGAACCGAACCGAACCGAGCCTTGGTTTCGAGCAAAATGAAAACAACAACACCAACAGTATTTACATATATGTATGTACAATGTACCCATATATATACATATAGTATAAAAATTATGTAAACATAAACGAGTATATAAGATATTGTTGTTGAAATGAAAAGTAGGTTCGCCAAAACTGGAACGAAAATTGTGATTAAAAATTTTTTTAATTAAAGTCATTTTTGCAGGCTACCCCTTCGATTACATACAGTTTTAAAACAAACTTTTACGCTTTGAATATTCATTTTTTCTTGCGAATTTTTTTATATACATAAGTATACTTAAACCTATTTGTATGTGCAGTCAAACTTCTATAGAGAAAGATAAAGTGAAAGAGAAAGTGAAAGTGAAAGTGAAAGAGAAAGAAAAAGAGCAAGAGCAAGAGCAAGAGCAAGAGCAAGAGCAAGAGAAAGAGAAAGAGAAAGAGAAAGAGAAAGAGAAAGAGAAAGAGAAAGAAAAAGAGAAAGAAAGAAAGAGAACAGAAAGAAAGAACAAGAGAACAGAAAGAAAGAAAAGAAGAGAAAGAAGAGAAAAGAGAAAGAGAAGAGAAAGAAAGAGAAAGAGAAAGAGAAAGAGAAAGAGAAGAGAAAGAGAAAGAGAAAGAGAAAGAGAAAGAGAAAGAGAAAGAGAAAGAGAAAGAGAAAGAGAAAGAGAAAGAGAAAGAGAAAGAGAAAGAAGAAAGAGAAAGAGAAAGAGAAAGAGAAAAGAGAGAAAGAGAAAGAGAAAGAGAAAGAGAAAGAGAAAGAGAAAGAGAAAGAGAAAGAGAAAGAGAAAAGAGAAAGAGAAAGAGAAAGAGAAAGAGAAAGAGAAAGAGAAAGAGAAAGAGAAAGAGAAAGAGAAAGAGAAAGAGAAAGAGAGAAAGAGAAAGAGAAAGAGAAAGAGAAGAGAAAAGAAAAGAAAGAGAAAGAGAAAGAGAAGAAGAGAAAGAGAAAGAGAAAGAGAGAAAGAGAAAGAGAAAAGAGAAAAGAGAAAGAGAAGAGAAAGAGAAAGAGAAAAGAGAAAGAGAAAAGAGAAAGAGAAAGAGAGAAGAGAAGAGAAAGAAAAGAGAAAGAGAAAGAGAAAGAGAAAGAGAAAGAAAGAAAGAGAAAGAGAAGAAAAGAGAAAGAGAAAGAGAAAAAGAAAGAAAGAAAGAAAGAGAAGTAAAAGAGAAAGAGAAAGAGAAAGAGGAAGAGAAAGAGAAAGAAAGAGAAAGAAGAAAAAGAAAGAAAAGAGAAAAGAAAGAGAAAGAAAAGAGAAAGAGAAAGAAAGAGAAAGAAAGAGAAAGAAAGAGAAAGATAAAGAGAAAGAGAAAGGAAAGAGAAAAAAAATATTTCATTTTATTTTCTTGATTAAAAAATTCGTTCAGTTTCAAATAACAATATACTTATGTATATGTGTGTAAATGGATTATAGTTAGCAAGGTGTCAAAAAACCTGTTTTGAAAAAAATTTAATTTTTTTATGATTCCATTAGATCACATATTTAGTATAAACTTTTGTTTTGGAACTTTTTTTAAGCGATAAAACTCGGGAAATGGGCGTTTCGAATTTCCTCGCATGACACAGTGGGATCGCATAATACATTTGAGTGTAAAAACTATACGGAGTGTTCGCAGAGTGATGAAACTTGGCACATTCTGAAGTTTTCATAAAAATTTGATTTCGTTAGAGTACCCATTTTGTATAAGCTTTTGTTTTGAAATGAATTTTTCATATGAAAAATTTTTACCCTAAAAGTATACTCTAAATTCTTTCTTATTACATTGCAAGATTGTATGAACTTCATTGAGTGGTTTTTGAAAGTTAATAATATAACAGTATAAACGATTTCCAAAACAAAGTGTTCTTAAGGGGTGGCCTCGTGCTCTGAAAACGCCAAAAAACTAAATTTTATATGGGGAATTTCGGTTTTCCTTGATAGTTTCCATGATATTTGTCCTTTTTTCTTGGGTCAAGTGGATTTTGAAGGGTAATTTGAAGGTCTTTCGGAAATGGGTACTAACTATAAAATTTTTTAAGCTATACAGACCAAAACCTTATTATATATAAGTATTTCATATTTATATATATTATCGACCACATGAAAAAACATTAACATAACCCCCGTTAATTAACTACTTTGTATGAAAAAGAACCATAAATATAATAAATTTTCCTAAAAATGCTAGGGTAAGATGTTGGATTGTGACGCAATCGATAATTTTAAACAGCTGATTGCAATATGACGGCTCTGTCATATGTTAGTATTTTCTTTTACCATGAGGCAGTTTTTGAACTAAGATTGAAGTGAGTGGACTTATTTCTGGTATTGGATCCGGAGATTGTGTCAAATTTTGGCCAAAAAAGTTTTTTCATTTTTTTTTCAAAGTGCTGTGCAAAATAGTGAATTATTATAAAACGGTGAGTGCAATGCATATTTATTTAGTGTTTTCTGTAGTCTTTCATGTGAATTAGCGCAATATGCCTATATGTTGTTGTAAACGGTTTTTGCTTGTCATCATCATCATTTTTTAGATTTTCAGTTATGTCATCCTCGAAGAAAGCTCCTTCAAACAAAGAAATGAACTATGATGGCATGCTTTGTGCCATTAAAGATCATTTAGTGCAATTTTTTGAATTTTTTCTTCTTTCACTAATTACCGAATGCCTTCAAAATAAATAAGAATTAATTTTTTGTAAAATATTTGGAGTTTTCTTTATAATTCCCAACATTTGGAAGAATTAAAAAGGTGCGTCACAACCCAACAATTTTTTTTTTTTTTTACAAAAAATCATATGCTCATAAAATTGGTCATAAAATGTTCCGTATTCATCCGTAATCACTATGCTTTGTTTGGATAAAAGTTGCGTATTTCTATAAGCTTTCCAACGGTATATAACTCTGATTTTGGCTGATTTGATGAAAATTTATAGGCCAAAAACAAAACATGCGTCACAACCCAACCCTCTCCCTTACATATGATGCGCTCAGTGGATAAAGGGAATGAGTCCTAAAATTTTAAATGCAGAAAAACGACTGAACAGTTGAAGTTGACTATTAAAACTAATTGTTACAACAAAACTCAAAATTAAAATAGCAAAATTAATTATCAGGGCTTCTTTAACAATTTGTAAAAAAGTCATAAAAGGAAGTATATCCACGCTAACTCTCAAAAACGCCAAAAATGGGCTCATTCCCTTTATCCACTGAACGACTCATATATAGCTCCATATTTTCTTATACATATGGAAAGATTTTATGTAGATTTTTCTTTAAAAAAAGATGAGATTTTAGATTTGTCGGACGATTTTGAAAAAATTGAAATAATGACACCTTGCTAATTGTATTTGTTATTTGATTACCATTTTCTATCTTTATTAGTTTTGAAGATATAAAGGTTTAAAAAAGGGCTTGCTGCAATGGTTATTTCAAAGATATTTCAAGAGTTCTACGCAAAAAGAACATTAAAATCGGTTTCTATAATGTTTTTACGTAGTTGAGGTTTTGTTTCAGGGCGCCGATTGCCTTCCTGAGCCGACAAGACAATTAAATTTGGTTTTATTAATTTACATCAAAGTTGCTCAAGCACTGCTATCAAAAAGGCGGTTTGCTTTGAAGTGTCTCATTGCTATGCCAACACCTAAATATATGCATTTCAAAATTTAATAAGAGGAAACTTACCTTAAATTGAAAGGGATTTTCAGAGACAGCTTAATTAAAGCTCCAAAAATATTTACTTAACTTTAAAAAGCCTCGCTAAGGCTTAATAAAATTGCAAATATTTTCAAGAATAAAAAGATTTTCAACTCGGAACCGAAAATTTCGTAACAAGTAGATATTTCTATGCATACTTTTGGGTTCTGAATACCAAAAATGCTTGTTCCCATACTCACTTTGCTAAGTTCAAGAGTTCAATCTGTTAAATAAATAATACAGGTATATACGAGTATATTGTATGTAAATTACTTTCGTTTTAAGCAATTTTATGGCCACCACTGTTGCCATTGTCTCAATCAAATGAATCACCTTGGCCTCTTAAGCTTTCAGATAAGATTAAGTATTACCCAAGAACTAAAACTTTCGACGCACATCTCGTTCCAATAAGAAACGATTTTTCGTTCTTTCATTTACCCCGGAAAGTGATTGATCGCTTTCATTATTAGAAAACTTCGTATAGCGAGAACGGAAAAAATCTCGTCAAGCACAACCAAACAAAGAAAGTCCAGTCATTTTTTCGCGGCATATCAGTGGGAACGGAAGATATCGAAAAGAAATTTTCCATATAAAAATAGAAACGGAAGAAAAAAGAAAAACAAAAAATGCCACCGCCTGCACACAGAGCACCAATTGTTCGAGCACGAGTTTTTGTGCCTCCACCTGGGCCTGGACGTGCTGGGAATCCTGGACTGCCGGCGTCATTTCAACGACCACTACCACCACCTCCTCAACGTCCTGCCACACAAGTCAATGTGAACGTGAACGCACGGCCACCGCCGCCGCCGCCTCCAGTCATAGGTGGGGGTGTAGTTTTCATGGGTGGCTTGGCACCACCACCGCTGATCGTTGGTGCATCATTAGCGCCCCCGGCCTCCACAGTGATTTTTGGAGCGAATACTGCGAACGTCGGGGCAGCTGCTACCGCCGCTACCGCCGCTTCCGTCACAGTCAGCACAAGTAGGCCAGCTGCAGTCGTCTACTCACGTCCAGCTGATGTTGGTTTTTGTTGTTGTTCAATTATGTGAGCGGGTCAATCGATAAATTCGAAAAATTTTTATAACTTTCATTGCAGAACTTTGAGAAGTCTGAGAATGTTATTAAGCGTTTTTAAGGCAAATTAAAAAATTCGGACAAACGAAAGAAATTTTCCATTTATTTTTCTTTTCTCTTCTGTTTCATTCTATTCTTTTCGATGGGATTTTGTGAAAATTCAATTCGGGTTTTATGTTTGTATGTCCTTCTCGTTGTCAACGTTAAACTCACGCCCTCGGGCAACGCCAACAACGGCTGAGAATACGCTTCGAGTACGTAAAATTTCCACGTAATTTGCCAAAATGAATTTTATTGATTTTCAGCATTGAAGCGAAAAGTGAAAAACTGGCTTCAAGAATTTTAGGGAGACAGAAGTTACAGGTACTCATGTCCCAAAGAGGAGTGCGCAACTCGAATCAACGTGGTAAAATTGCGGAAGCTCGGCAGCAACAATTCCATTCTATTCGAATAATGTCGACAGACAGGAATTTGTTTGTTCGACTTCACACGTTTCCAGTGTACGTTTTTTGTGCTTATTTTGGTTTTCTTTACTTTTTTTCTTATTTTTTTTCCGTTTCATACGGAACCCGGAATCTGGCTGTTTCGGTGGTATTTCATTGGCTTTCTGTAGTGCTCGCGTCATAGCATTCCAAAAAGAAGTGTTCGCAGAAACTTTTGTGGAAGGCCAATGACTGCAGCAGGGGACAGCAGAGGCAACGATATCGAGATATATCTACATAGATTAAGCTAATAACGATTAGAGAGTTGAATACTCCGGCAATGAGGAGGTAGGATGAGACATTCAAATTGAAAGAAAGAAATAAAAAAAAAAAACGAAAACAAAAAGAAACCATAATGAAAAGTGAAATGAAAATCCGAAATGGCAATTTCTATGGAAATTATGCTTCAAGATTAGCAGACGAGAAACCTCGAAATTTCCTGCAACCCATTTGGGGACAAAAAAAAAAAAAAAAAAAAAAACTTGAAAATAAGAAGGAAAGAAAAATTCATGAAACGATGCAAATTCCGTTCCGATCAAAGAAACCATCAACGGAAATTTTGTTCATTTTCGTTGGCGTCAAACGTTCGACAGCGACGGCCACAAGAACAGGAGGATCGGCAGCAGCATGGAACTGGAACAGTAACGACCGCAGAGGCTTGTGTTGCGTGCGAGGATTTAATGAAAATTTGCGCCATTTCATCAACGAAGTCATGCAAAGTCGACTGTCGACAAAGGGAATTTCAATTAAAAGGCAACATGCATTTTTAATTTATTTTTTTTTCTCTTCCACCCCTTCTTCCCCTTGCGCGTTCACACGAGATTAAAGCCGCTCCGTTCACCGTTCTCCGTTCTCCGTTCTGCATTCTGCATTTATCTTATGTCCTTATGGATTCAATTAACATTTTCATTTTTTTATTCTCATCGTGTTCTTCTCAGGTACAACAATAACAATTCTGTATACACGACAACCGCAACGGGTGGAAGCGCCTATAACGCCCCCTCGAATGTCGTTCCGAAGAATGATAAGAATGCGCTGATGCAGAATATTGCCGATAGTTATCGCAGCCGCACGAATACCGGATCAAAGCAACAACAGGAACAGCAACAGCAACAGCAGCAGCAGAAGCACCGACGCCGCACGAAAGGTCCACGAGATTGCCGTGTCAGTCACTGGTCAGAATGGACCCCATGCAGTAAGACTTGCGGCATCGGCGAAATGCATCGATATCGTAAAGTCATCAAGCATGGAAAACGCGGCGGTCGACCATGCCCTGCACTACAGGAATCGAAATGGTGCGGTACTGAAAAAGGCTGTCACTCACCGGCGACCTATTTTAATTGGTAAGTGCTTTAATTGTGCCAACAACGATGTCCGATGGATGGCACTGGCAACGCCCAGCTGCACTCACATCCAGCTCGAGGTTTTTCAAGTGCATTATTATTTATTAAGATGAAAATTGAAAAAACATTTTTAAGCCTGTCAGAAGTAAGCGTGTCAACAAATTGCAATCTGATCTGCCTTCCGCCTTCCGCCTTCTGTCATCTTGCCAACTTACATACATACATACATATGTCCATAGCCATACATTTTAGCTGTAGCCATTTGTTTCTTGTAAAATAAGAAACTTAAAATCTTCAATCGTAGTGAACGATGGATGAAATAACAAAGAATAGCTGGGAAAATGGAGAAATTTATTTTCAGAAATTTTCGAAAGTGTTTTTAAACAAGCAACAACATGGAGAATTCATAAGGCAGGCTTTTTTTCTCTTTCGAACGATTTTTGAGAATTTTCTCACATTCACAAATGAAGTCCCTCAAGCCGCCTAATGTACATACATATAAGCCCTCCCAGCAGTAATTGTGGTTCTAATCCAACTATTCCGATACTATTAATAATAAGCCCAGTACTGCTTCCTCTTTATGTCCAAGCCAATGTATGTATGTAATGTATTCAATTTGCTTTTAAAGCATTGAGTCATCGTCAATGAACAGGAAAACTGCCCCTATATATATAACAGATCGAATGGACAAAACTTTTGAGGTCAATTTGAGCCCAATTGTCACATACATATATGTATGTATATAACAAATTAGAGGAGAAAGTAAAATAAATTGCACATCCTTTATAAATATCCTTAGTTCTATGCACTTCGTTGAGACGACACTTCTCAGGGACTTCAGGATTCTTGTAGAATGTTATAAATTGCGACAAGCCATTCCCTACGAGAAGCCCATGAGCAATTAGTTTTTGTTGATCGTCACTGAAGCGTAGTAGGTACCTACTAAGTATATTGTCTTAGATCAGTGCTGCCCAGCGCAATACACTTTCACATAGACGGGAGTATTGCCGCTTTTTGTCGCGATTGAAAACATCGCGAGTAGCCAATTTTACCCCATAAACGGCGAAAAACGAATCTTACTCGCGAATAACAAACTCACGAAATTTAATCGGGAGTAGTGAGGCTAATTGCAATAAATACGACAGAAGATGCCACTTTTTTCGCAGATTTTGCTGGTTTTTATGATCCGACAGCGCTGTTTATTTCAATCATAGGAAAACAACAGCATTTCATAAGAATATCCTTCCGCTTATGCATTGAAGAGAGAATAAATATATCCGAGTCGGACACTTAACCACTTAGTAATGGAAAGTTACAAAAACTAAATTCATATTTTTTCGTATTTTTGCTACCACTTCGTTTTATTTTCAGTCTGGTGGCACGAAAAAAATATTTTATTCTTGTTTCTGGATTTTCGTATAAACGGTGACTACTCGCGATTTATTTTTAATTGCTATTCACTGCCGTATAAACGCAGTAACAGACAGCATCTACGTAAATAAGCATATTTAGAAGAGAAAAATAGCTCACGCTCTGTTTTTGCGTACACGTTCAAAATGGATGACTTCGCAGAAAAAAAATGTCTTCTGAAAATATATTTTGCTAAACTCACTGCTTAATATGCACCCAACAAACAAAGGGACAACAGAAGTATTAAAAAGGCATTATTATAGATTTCATAGTATATAACTAGTTTAAGCTTCAAAAAAACTTTTCAGTGCATATAACCCGCTCGTCTCAGACCCTTACATATTGTTAATATTCCCATCAAGCCCACTAGCAAAATGTAAAACGTTGGAAAATTTAACACGTAGGGCCTTTCCAGCCCGAATGCTACTCTTTCGTGAGCAAATTTAAGACCCAAATGAAAAAATACTGTAAATAGCAGGTTTTTTTTCTGAATACTTTCGTGCAGCCCTTGCAGACTTTCATGCATATGTTCGAATATGTGTCAAAATTTCTAAGCATATCCGCAATGTAATGAGCACAGCAAGTAAAATATGCTCGAAACAAAATGCAGGTTGTTTCATTGCTGCGATGCACAGTGGGGCCGCTCCATATATTTTTTGGAAAAAAATAGTTGGAGTGGTCGTAGAGCATTGAAATTTTGCAGAAACACTTCTGCGGGCTTAGTTAAGATATTTTGAAAAAATCTGTGGGAAATCCGCCCACTGCCACACCCACCTCCCATATAAATGCACAAGTCAAAACTTTTGTTTTTGGACCTAGGGACCTGAAATTCGGGACACTTCTTAATTGAGTTCTCCTCGAAAAAAAAGCTAAAAATATTGGGGCTGCCCGCCTACTTTGGGTTTAACGCCCATCGAAAGTTGCAGATTTGACATGTTTTTATTTCCTATCTAGCAATATATGGAATTTTCACAGAAGTTAAAGAATTTTAATTTTTTCCAAGAGCTTAAACACTGGCTGTCTCCATTCAAAAGAAGATAATACCCTCAACAGCATTCCGCGAACGATATTAGCCTTCGAAATCACCGAAAATATCTCACAAATGCATTCCGCTTTTCTAGTAAAGCATGCCAAGCTAAAGTGTGTCATAGAAAGATATTGATGTTAAATGTGTTTGTTTTTTTTTACACTGAAATGTCATTAATTTTCGTTATGCCTACCTATCCATGTTTTAATTACGTAAAACCTAAACGTATGCCCCATTTTTTGTCTTATTGAGCATTTGTATGGAATATTGCTGTGACTTTTGAAATTCAAATCGATGTTACTTACAGAAAAGGTATTAGAAGGTGGATTTTTTTGTTTAAATTGAAAGCATAGACTCGTACCTTTCATTTTTATATAGTAAGATGGCTAAGCAAGGCAAAGCACATAAAGTTTTATTCCAAAAAAAAAAAAAAATGACAAGTTGATATTTTTTACTCTAATTTCTGGCAAATTATTATATAATAACTATTCTACTTTTGCAATTAAAAAAAAATTTTTTTTTCATGAAAGAGTTATTGCTATATTTCCACCAAAAAATAAAACAAAGGCAATAGTTTTGAGTTTTCACATAAAAAATGTTCTCTATTTGGACTACAATTTTAATCTGAAATTTATTGAAAAACATTCCGTATACTCTTGTTAGTTTTTTTAAATAAAAAACTAATTTTCATAAAAAAGAATGTTGAATTCCTCATATCCAAACATTTTTTTACAAAAGTGAATCATTAAAATTTTGAAATTCAAAAGTTAAAAAATCATATTTTTTCCACCGATGCCCCACTGTGCGATGTGTTTCTTTGTCACCAAGTGCTGCCTGACACTAAACAATTTTTCGCTTTAAAAAAGAACCCGTAGATTGGAAAACACCCGGAAATAATTCATGAACCCGATACATGAATTCGGTCTTGGTTTCTTTTTGTTTCGGCCTTTTCAGACAGTGTTGCCAGGTGTCTCCCCCTAAAACAACTCCTTTACTCCACCCAGATTCGAAATGTTCCCCCTTAAAAGCACAATATTCGAAATGAAAAAAAGTAGTTCGGAAAGAACAACAACAAATTGGACAGATTTTCTATATCAAACACAATAAACTTCGCACATCATTTGTTTACACATACGTATGTATATATTATACATATCGTAAACCCCTAAAATCCTCCTAGGCAAATTTGTTCCCCCTAAACATGCCCCTAAACGGCCACCTTAATGTAGGAAAACCCCCTTAATCTAGAGGGGTAACCCCATAATCTGGCAACACTGTTTTCAGAATAAAGTTTTCAGCTTTCAAGTTTTCAAACCTATCGATTTTTATTTTTTTAAATCAAATAAAACTACCTACTTTTTTTCAAAAAACATGCATTGCAAAAAACATGCACATGTATGTAGTATATAAGCATATTTTCTTGAAACATGCTAATAAAGCAGGAACATGCAGATTCCTGCATTTACTTGCTCTGGTAATGATATATAGACGGACGCAACAAAATAGTAATATGTATTAACATGCATTACTTGTTATATTACTAAAGTTTATGAAATGCCCATTGTTCTTTTGTAAACTAATAATAATTTATCAGGCATGCCCAAAAGGCAGTTCGAAAAGGCAAAAGTATTATTAATAATACTATTTATCACAGTCATCAAATTAAATACGATTTTTTTTTGTTTTTTTTTTTTTTGTTTCTTTTCAGGTCTAACACATGAGCTGATAATTAAATGACGTCATAAATAAAATCAATTTTATCATTAAGTTTTGAGCTAAGAATGAATTCATGGAAAAACTCATCCAAATTGGAAAATGTTCTTTTTGATTAAAAAAATAAAACACTCAAAAATGTGGAAAAAGAAGAAAATTCAAAAAACGGTTATGAAATAAGAAAATCGACAATATCTGTACATGAAAGTGAAAAAATTTCTCGAGTCAAAAAAGAAATTCTCCTTTGCAAAAAACAGCCATAATTACACTGTTGCCAGTTTAGGGGAATCTCCCCTAAATTAAAAGACATTGATGATCCTTTGTGGAGTCTTGGGGCAAAAAATTGGTCCGGGAAAATTGTATGAGACCAAGTTTGTGTTTTAAGAAGACCTCAAAATTGAATTTTCCAGAATTTTGGCCTTGTTTTGAGACATTCAGTCGAATATTCCCCTAAAAATCTGGCAACAGTGCATAATTATATGAAAAAAAATTTTTTTTGTTTTCACAGTCAAGCTTCTCCAAGTCGAATTTTCCATAAGGGGAGAGATTTTGATACCTTTCATTGACTCAAAGTCTCTACAAGTCGAACAAAAACAAAAAAAAAAATTAAATTATTTGGAAAATCGCGATTCGCGCTATGGAAATATAATGTGGAATAATACATAAACCTGTATTCGTTTTCCGCCCCCTTTTTGTTTCGACTCGTCAGCAAGTGTTTTGGTCCAAGAGAAAAATAAAAAACACGTTTTAAAATACCCGAGAATTGTAATTATTAAATAAAAAAAATTCAATTGAGTTGGCTCTTCATGAACAAAACGATGATAAAAACCTAGCGATTCTCAGCTGCGTAAATATGAAAGAAGTGAAAGTATAAGATCTGAATGTTCTTCAAGATATAGTGACATTTGATTTTCCCTTCTGAGATGTATAGTACATACATACATACGTCTAGACCCTATTCAAGAACTTCTCCATACGATAGATAATTATAATATTTGAGTGTTGAATTCACAATCGAATGGAAAAAAAAAAAATAAATTAAAAAAAAGTAGATACTAAGAATAAGTCATCAAAAGCAAGAAAGAAAAAGTGAAAATTGAACAAATAAAGATCAAGGAAATATATATATATATATATATACATATATGTATTAAAGTAAATAAATAAGTAGCGAATGACGTTGACGCCTTTGATTTGGGGGTCTTGTAGACATCCTGGAGGTATATAGCCGGCACCAGCAAAACCAACAACGCTACTGCAACTTGAAACAAGGTACTCGTATTTAGTGTAGTTCGTAAGCGTACATGCATCATATAAAGATGCCGATTAAATAAACACACATATATATATATATACATATATAATAATAATAAATGATAAATTGAGAAAAAGTTGGAAGAAATCTAACAAACCCCAAAGAATACATATGTATATCTGCAGTGAAAGCTCCCATAAGCAGACACTGACTATCGCGGCCCTTTGGTCCGCTTATGGAAGAGTACAAGAACAAACATTTGAACTTTTATTTATACATACGTACATATTCCTTATTAAATTTTAAACATATTTCAGAAAAAATTTTCATTACATTTATTTTTTTATTTATTTATTTTTTTAAATTTCTCAACGGAGAAAAATTTATGGGGAAAAAATTCCTGGGGAATATTCATTTAGAATGGGGACTGTTTATCTTGAAATCGGCGCTCTGAATTTTTTAAATACTCAAAAAGCACAAAGGGAAATTCTTCAAGCGGGTTATAACATTCAATGCCGTTGCTTTTTTCGTAACAGTTTGTATTGTGTCCCAAGGATAAGTATCAAAAATTTCGAAATCAAGTGTCCGGATCCGCTTATCAGAGCGTCCGCTTATTAGAGAGAGTTTTGTATGAAAATCATTGCAAAAAAATTGTGTGGTGGAAATTTGTCCGCTTATGGGAGCTGTCCGCAAGTAGAACTTTCACTGTATATGTATAATTTATTGTCATAAACAAAATTGAAGAAAAGAAAACCATAGAAAATGAAAGAAAAGCAGAGAGAAGAAAAGAAAATATGAGAAGATAAGAGAAACTTAAATTAAAGTAAAAGTGAAAGTAAAAGAAAACTTGATTCAAATCAAAAAAAAAAAAAAAAAAACAAGAAAAACAAATAAACATATATATGTGTATCTGTTCGAACATCCGTGTCAATGTAAGTAAAAATAGATTTTGACGTGGGGACGCTCATCTTGAACTCGTAAAAAGGTTAAACACACACAATGCTAAACTGTCAACAAAAATACTTTGACACAACGAGAATCAGCTGATTGCACAAAGTACGCTGTAGGATAATCAATTTCCGTTTTCGTTTCACTTCCATCTTCCGACATCGGAGGATAATTGTTACAGAATATAATTAATAGCAAAGAAAACTAAGAAAGGATGTCGATCAGCTCGTTTACCGCCTTCGATTAATGAGAAGGTGCGTTGGAAGTGGTATTTTTTTTCCTTCAAAACTTTCATGCAAAATTTAAATAAGCGTTCTCACAAAAATTATTGAAACTTAAAAAAAAAAAAAAGTATATAAAGAAAATGCTAAAATATAAGAGAAAAATTCAGCAACTTAGAACTAAGAAATCAGTATGAAGCAAAAGAAATTGCAATATAAAAGAAGAGTCATTAAAAAGAGTTCATAGAGCAGCTTAATTAATATTTGTAGATATTGTATTTTAAGATGTTAAAATCTTAGAAACAATGTCATAAGGATTTAAATCTACATAAAGAATTATTTTTCCCAAATAAAACTTTATGATTTGTGCTAAAAACAAAAAGCAGTCATGACTTCTGAATTTCTCTTAATTGGAATTTTATATATATTTTATTTTTTTTTTATTTTTTAAGTGCTTTTCTCCAGTTTTTACTTTTGGTCTTTCTTGTTCTAATCCGGATGCGTAAGGAACCTTTTGACATAAAAAAAAAGAATCATGGAGCTTTTCAGGCCAAGGTATGGTGTGGTTTCTTTTGAAAAAGATAATCTATTTTTAATTGATATAACTAATGTAATATGTACAATCAAACCTCTTTCACTCGAATTTGCCTTAACCCAAAATACATGTGATGGCAAAAGCCTTAAGGGAGAGTTCTACACACGATTTTCCAACATAAATTCGCCCAAAGATCGACATATATATATGTCATAGAGAAGGATGGGTATGCAGTCTCTTCCCGGACTAGTTTATCCTAGGTTTGAGCACAGCCCTCGAAATATATTTGAATTTGAACAAAAGTACTTTTAGTCAAACACAAATGAATATGTTTTGAGTCCTACGTTTAACGAAAATACTTTAAGCTGACAAATTTTATTTGCTCGAGCCTCAACTAAGACTTCAAGTCAGACCAGAGTCTCAACTAGTCAACGGTAGAAATTCCAGAGCTTTGGTGTTTTACTATAACACCTACAGGTACTCTGCAGTAATTCCTACTACTCTTCGACTAGCATTGATTGCCAAACAATGCCTTAAACTGTCTTTAACATTGAGCTATCATTGATTAACACTCCCAAATTTTACTGCCCCGGAAGTAGATGTCCTGCAGTCAATTAAAGGTCGATTGCCCTATTTGTACCATGGTGTTTAATTTTTGAAGTTATCTTCTTCTAGAAAACTTGTTGCTACCGAAGTTAAAATACTTTATATTAAAGTCTAATTCCGGCAAATCTAAGAGTACTCCTTTGTGATAAATTCACCTAACACGGCAGGGTGAAGAATATACATTCAGTCCGATTCCAACTGAATATTGCCCGGGAATTTTTACCCCGAAATATTGGCCTACGCAAAGAATGAATTAATCGCGTCCAAGAATTTCTAGTGTATTTTATTATCTGGATTTTCTCTTAACATAAAACCCAAAAGCAAAGAAGAAAAGTACGCTACCCCCGGGGGGTCCTTGTGCAATGAGAGCCACAGCACATTATGAAATAAAACTATAAAAATACAGAAGAAATTTTTTTTTATTGGAATTACGCACGCTCATAAACATACGATATTAAAGTTTTACTTCTTTTATTTTTGAATTTCCATACGATTGCTGGTAACAAGATATTTAGGAGTCCCGCTGCTGTCATACAGATTCCGGAAAATAGGAACGCTGCAGTGTATCCGCCTGTTATATCGACCGCATAGCCGCCAATAACAGTGCCGATGAAAAGACCGGATCCCATGGCCACAGAAATCAAACCGAATGCATTTGTTAAATTTTGTAAGCCTAAATACTTAACGTAAATAATCGAACGTAACGATGTAAAGCATCCTTTTCAAAAATAAACAAACGTTGGTGAAAAACCCGTTGAGGAAAATTCCAACTTACCCAAACCCACACCAAATAAGATCGCGTAAGTAATTTGAAACCAATACTCGTCGGTTCCGTAAAATGTACTGATCAGGACAATAAGGCCCCCAATTGTTAAGGCGCCGCCACACAAATGGGTCACATGGTGCCGAAATGAGAATGCAATGAAGCCGCTGACAATACGTGAAGCGAAATTCGAAGCGCCGATTATCGAAGGGATCGTAAGCTTCTCATCCATCGGTAAATCAGCGCGATCTGCAATCAAATCGAAAAGGTTATGATCGATATAAGCACACATTCGAACTCACCTTTCGAAAACAGAAATGGTGTATTCAAGCCGAGTGAATAGGTAAAAGCCGAGATGAAGAAAATCTGAAACTCCAAAGCCCGAAAAAGTTGAACATTGAAATGAATTTTGAAAGCGCTTTTAATTTTTCTTGGCACCACCACTCTGAACCTTGCCCAACGTGATTTTTTTTTTGGTTTCCTAGATTTTTCCTCTTCGATATCTTTTTGAAGACCATGCATTGAGAAAGTATAATTGATCGCTTCGATCTACAATGAGTGAGCGGGGTAGAGAGATAGAGATAAAGAGAGATAGAGATATAGAGAGATAGAGATAAAGAGAGATAGAGATATAGAGAGATAGAGATATAGAGATATAGAGAGATATAGCGATTGAGTGATAGAGGGACAGAGAGAGAGAGAGCGAGAGAGAGCGAGAGAGAGCGAGATAGAGAGAAAATCATACCGGCCTAGAATCGTTTATCAATTCGACATCCTTTCCGGCAATGAATTCCCTGTTGGCTTTTTTCCGATACTCTGCATAATCAGGCGGACCATTATAATAAAGATCCTGCTTGTTAATAATATCCTTTCTGATAAGGTAATGTGTGTTCTCATGAAAAGCTCTACTTTCCTCATCGGACTCCCTTTTTTTTGGCTTTCTGCAGCACCTTCGAAGCGACTCTTGACAACTTGTATTTTCCTTTAGTATGATTCGCGCTTCTACGAATGAAAACTATTAATCCCCGAATACTTTTCGACACCATGTTTATTGTTCTTCTCAAACCCGTTATTTTCTCTATTCGTATAATATTAGCATCACGATCCTCTTGCTTGCTTGGATTGGCATAGATAAAGGTCTTAACCTCAACTTCTTCTCTTGACGACATGCTCGAGAAGTCCACAGTTTTTTTCTTTAACATTCAAATCAAAATGAAATATGTAAATTGAATTGAAATTTTCAGACGGTACATAAAGTATGCGAATAACCAACCTCTCGAATTATTCCGATTATTGACGGCTTAACTTCCTTCAGACCAAAACACAAGAGCATCGCTATTACCAGAAAAGCCGAATGCAATAATGTATTGTTTCGCCAGCCGAATTCGGGTAAAAATCGCGAATTTATTTCAACGAATAAAAATAATCCGACACCCGCGCCAGAGCATGAAAGACCATTAGCAATCGGTCTGTATTTCTCGAAATAGTATCCAACAATTAGATTCGAGGAAACCCACATCATGCTAAGTGTTACTCCACCTTAAAGGGAAAATCATAAAATTCGACGAGGAAATAAAAAATTAAAATTAAACAAAAAACAGAGCCACTAAAGATGCTCACCTAAACAGGAATAAAATATAATCAACACTGTTAGATTCGGTGAAGCCGATGAAATCATAAAGAGGACAATCGACGACCCGGCCCCACCTATGCCGACTTTACGAAATCCATATTTATTGATCACAGCACTCGTGAAAGGTCCGGATAGAAAGTAGAAAGCTTGAAAGAAAACATATTTTATTCAAATGCATATGGACATGGCCCGTAGAGAGGAGGAGGAGCGAAGGTAAAAGGGATGATTTCCACATGCTCGGTATGGATGAAAAAGCTTAGAGCTCCACAAAAGCAATAGTAGTTCTCTCATACACTGAGTTCGGACCAGGGCACCGAGAAATATTTATATTGAGCCCTTAAAAAATACATAACTACATGTCAATTTCTCGAAATGTTTCCGATGGTGGAACTCTCTTGGTTTCTTGAAAACACGCCTATTATTTCACAACTTCAGAATTTTATTATGGAGCTCTATGGGGTCATGGAACTAAATTCCACAGGCAAATACATATTAATTCATTTCTAGTTTCTTAAATATTGACATGAAAACTTTAAAGGCTCAACTTAAATATTTTTGGTTGACCGGGCTATGACTTATTTTCACTGCGGGTCTCTTTAAATTCCTCTCTACGAGGGCCTGACACATTCCGAGAAAACATTCTCAAATAACTCCTCATGAGGATCGATAAGAAAAACAAAAACAAAAAAAAAAAAAAAAAAAACACTTGCAAAGCACCTACCAATCTGTATTGCCGAAACGAAAATAATATGCCGTGATTCGACACTCAAGTCATCGGCCATATAGGGAAGTGTTATGCCAACAGAAAGTATAATACCATCCGTAATGACTTGGATTAGAAATGCAAGCAACACTATGATCCAACCGTATCCGCCATCGGGTGGCAGGACCATATATATCTTGATGAAAATAAACGCTATAGGTAACAACGATCGAAATATCCACACACTTACGAAAGCTTGACCCCTTTCTAAGTTCGTCGAAAATCCGGATGAAATTCCGGTCTCTCTACTTCGCTCGCCTTCGCTTGATGGATTGAATGGCAATGACGAAAACGATACCTTGGAGACATTAGCTGATTTTTGTTCTTTATTATTGCTGTCATCCAATTGAAATCGAACTTGACTTGGCGGTTCGTTATTATCCAAGTCCTCTTCAGCTGGCAGAGGCAATCCATCGACGACATCTTTAACAATTATTCTCATCGGCGATGATTCATTTAATTGTATATCGTGCAACGAGCGCTGCGGTTTAACACCATAATTAAATCTCTGGTCATCGTTCTCTCCATCTCGCCCATCGGACGACTCTTCGCTTCGATCATATGATGGGCGGCGGTCTTTATTCGCTTCAATTTGATTTATTTCATTCTCACCACTGTCTGTTAAATGTAGTTCTTCTGAGGCCGTAAAATACGATGACGATGATTGCAATTCGGGATTACTACTCTCAATCGGATATCTTTTACGATTTCTCTCCGGTTGTTGTTTACTTCAAGATTAAAATTTGGAAAGAAACAAATATTGTCAAATTACTAAGGACCATATTTGAAAATTTCTCACCCATTTGGGACCTCTTCATCGCTCATAACTTATTATTTTAACATAACTGTAATTTTATTCCGCAGCGAAAATTTAAGAAGCAACAATTTTGCAATTTTATTTGTTTTTTATAATTAAAGAATAATCAATTTTAAAGTCCAAACTTCTCAAAAAAAAAAAAAAAAAATTAAATTTATTTAAATATTTTTTTTTTTATAATTACAGAATAATCAATTTGAAATTCTAAATTTTTCAAAAAAAAAAAATACATAATAAATATAAAAAATACAAAAAGGAAATAGTTCAATCTAAAATTTGTTTTGCAGTTCCATTTCGAAAAGCCGTTCAAAACAGAGCTAGCTACAAAAAAAAAAATTAGGTCTCAGTTACTCTTGACTTAACTTAACTTGACTTAACGTCACATCAGCTAGCACGAACTTCTCTCATTTTATATTGGGAGTGAGGCTAGTGAAAGTGAAGTGTAACTTAAGAATCCAAGGCATTTAGCAGTAATACCCTTGAACAGAACTTAAATGAACTTTAACTTAAAATTAATATCAGAAATATAAAACCGGGTGTTTATTTTTATTTATTTATTTGGTTTTTCTCTATAATAGTGAAATTCACTGACTCAAAAAAAAAGAAGAATTATCGATGAACATAAAAAATGTTTCCACTTTATACTAAATTTTTATTACGGCTCGCAACGAATTTCGAATGGTTGTCTCTTACAATATCTATGGTCGATTTAATGGAGAATGATCATGGAAAACACGTGAAAAAAAGCTCTGCCAAAGGCCATTTATGGGTGATTATGCGAGAAAATAAAATGTCATTATTGTTGCTCTGTTCATTTTGGATCCTCTTTGTTTACATCCTTCGTTCTATCTTTCGTCTCATCCTTCGTTTCATCTGTTGTTTGATCTCTCGTTTCGTTTGTCGTTTCATCGTCAGGAGGATTGTTTGAGCGTACAGTTGAAGGCGGTTCAACCGGTGTGACGCCAGGCGGTGGCGGTATTAAAGGTATATATATACACCCGCTTTCTGGCCAATCAACTATTCTTCTGTCCTCATTAAAACCTTTATTACGATATAAACTTACATTGCTCTCGGCGAGTTTTTTTCGCATCGCATATAGCGATCTTGGAGCTTCACCTGTGCCTTGTGGCGTCGGTTTTGTTGCATCAGCTCGGCCCTGTGGTTGATCAGATCTAGCACCTGCAGCACTAGTACTGGGAAGTGTTGTTGGTGCTGTTGGTGTTGTTGGAGTGCCCTCTTCAGGCTCATCTTTAATGCGCTGAGGTTGTTTGCGGATTTCTGGTTGAACCGGTTGGTCTGACGGTGTTTCTGATGGTGCTTCCTCCTTTGGTTTTTGGATTTCTAACGGCTTAGTTTGATCTTCTGTTGTTGTTTTCGGCCTTTCTTCAGCTGATTCCGCAGTTGGTTCGTCAGGTGGTTCCGTTCTTGGTGTCGTTCGAAGTTGGGAAAAGTCCTGCGAGGAACCCTCCGCGGTTTGAAAGCTTTCTGTATCGTCAGTCTCACTACTTCGAGCACTAAAAGAATTTACAATTAGATTTTTTATTTTATTCATCAATGGGGGTACATACTTTTTATTCGATTCAGGTTTACTGTTTTCGTCCATATTTTGTCTGCGGGTTAACAATTATATTCTAAATCATTGATCATGAATTTTTGTGTAAGCGAAACTTTAGCAGAAGTCAATTTTGATTATTTAAAGAATATTTCAATTTAGAATAAGGGATTTTTGTTGTTGTTGTCATTTTTCGAATAAGAAATTCTCCATCTTATTTGTCTTGCCTACTACGATGATGGAGGTTTCTTTCCGTAGACTGTTTTCGTGCTATCCTTTTAATTTAAGTCCTTAACTTTCATCCCCTCTATGATTTGAGTACTGATCAAATTACGAAAAAAAAGTAAAATTCCCGAAATGTTAAGAACCGGCATCTAAACAATTCTAAAAGAATATAATGATTCAATGTTTTTTCGCTCTCTTGACATTTCTTTGTCCTTGCAAACTTCATTGAAGTATATATACTTTGTCCATACATATATAAATACATATATTTTTTATAGGTAAGCCACGTTTTCAGGTTCGTTTGCGCAAAACATACTTATAGGATGAAATTCTGCGTTGGTATTTGTTCGTGTTGTACACGCTTCCAATATTAGCCGCACTCCAGGCATACGTGACGGGACTATTTAATTGAAAAATCAGCAGGAAAAAGAAAAACGAGGAGTGCGGCAAAGAGCTTAGCGGCTATTTAAGATTTTAAGATTTTGTAAACTTTTTCCGAACGCCAAACAAAGTCCTTTGAAGAAGTTTGGGGAGGGGAGAAAACTGCCCAACATAATACTTTAGCTCGATCATAAAATTCTGCATTGAATTTTAAAGTTATGTTGCATGGATGTCAAATGGAATCTTTGATGAAATGAATTTTACCAGGGAGTCCCAAAAAGAACTCCATTTGCGGTCTAGCAGTATGAAGTGTATGGCACCACATGCCTCACTTGCCATCCGTTTGGCTGACGGTTGCATGTGTAATGGGCGGGAAATGTGCACAGAAGAAAAACGTTTTGTGGCTTCCACTTAATACGATTGCTGGGCATCATCGATGTTAATTAAAAACAAGAAGAGCGTTTCGATGAAAAGAAAAAAATAGAGCAGAAGTGGGATAACACATGAAGTAAAAAAAAAAACGCTCCAAAAGAATTCTATCCAAGGGAGCTCTTACATCGATTGGGACAAGGAAAGATGTTTCAACATAATTTGATTGGATACAATGAAAAACTGGGATTCCTAACATTCCGGGGGACTCGCTTTCGGCGCCCAGAGCCCGGGAAGGCATAGTCGAAATGTTGTTGGAGGATGTGGTCGAACTTACTACTTTAAATGATCGTCATGGGGTCCGGACTTTGTCAGCCTACCGTGGCACGGTGCACAGTTGTTAGGCTTCATAAATTTTTTTGCCCAAAAATAGAAGTAGTTCTTCTATAATTATGAAACTTGGCACCGAGCTTTATTTTAAAGAAATTCAGAGAAAAACTAAATTGCATCCAAATGACCCATGCCCACCATCCACCCACTTTCAAACCCAAAATGATTTTTCTATATACATTTCTTTTCCTTTCATCAAAAATTTCTTAAACTTTGCACACAGCTTACTACCAACAAGGTAAAAAGATCCTCAAATTTTCATCAGAAAAGGCCACGCCCACCACTCATGGCTGTCACTGAAATCGCTTACCCTAAAAGTATACTATTGAAATTTTTGGAAATCTATTTTGCAATTATCTTGGAATTTCATTCAAAAATTTATGATATCTGTTAATTTCCAATTTATGCCGAACATTTCGCCGCCCCCCCCAAAAAAAATATGTTAGAAACTAAAATTTTTTCCGATTGATTTAGAAAACATCAGGTCGTAACATAAATTTATTCTTTCCTAACAAAAAAATTGCAAAAGCTGTATTTCATCGAGTCATTTACATTACCACCTTACTTTAAAACCATTTATCGGATCCTATAGATTCCTTCGGTGAATCCATGACTAAATGTTACATTTCACTAAAAATAACCATTTACGTATTAGGATTTATTATTGTTTCCATTACTGCAATATTGAATTGAACGAAAATCTATGTAAATTATTGCGCTATAATCTATATGTGAATTCCTACAGGTAATCCAACTAATTCTATCGCGTTAGGGGAAAAAAAAAGGATTTCTCTTATTTAGACAACCCTCTATAAAACTGCATCATTAAATATTTGAAATCAATTGGTCGAAAAATGGACTTTATGCCAACAAATAACCACTGTGCGATTGTTCACTTTTGTCTAAAATGTATTTGTTGTTGCTGTTGTTTCGTTTTTCTTTGGGACCTCGAAGGAAAGCATTCCAACGCGTTCGCAATTGCTTTCTATGATTCCTTATAAAGAATTTTAAGAAATCAGGACTCAGATTTATTTTCACTCCAAGAACAGTCAAACCCATTTAGATGGGAAAAAGGTTAAACATCGCTCCACATCGCCACACGAAGGCTTCTGAAACGATCGAAAAAAATTCGTAAGTCTTGCATTTTCTGTCGCGAAATTAGCTGTATTAAGCTTATAAGCAATTCCATTATCCTCCGATAGGCCTCATGGCAATTTTAAAGCTCTCACAATGACAGGATTTTTACTGCCATAAAAATACTCAAGATTTTTATTATTTTTTTAAGTGAAGTCGTCAAGAGTCCCGCACTCATTGCGGAAGCATTATGATGCTTAAAATTGATAACAATAAAACGCAAAAAAAAAAAAAAAAAAAAAAATCCTGATGAATTGTATTTTCAGTCCTCTCAAAATAAGCCTTTGCACGACACTCGAATGCAATTTTCGCAAACACGACAAAAAAAATAAACCAAAATACGAAATAAAGGACTGCATAGCAAATATTTGATGCGAGGGGAAGCAAGGAAAAATATTGACTCTGAACGTGAATAAACACAACCGCCCAATGTAAAATGGAAACCTTTCAGTGAATTTTATTTTATTTTGATAATTTTAATACAAAATGCTTCGAGTGTGGCGAAAGCCTGGCTACTTTCAGTTTGTTCATCTTTAACCTCTGTCCAATGAAGATGGTAGACAAAAAAATAGCCTTCATTCAAAGTAGAAAAGGTTCTGAACGGGTCTGTGTTTCAAACGAAGGTCCTTCGGAACTTGGAGCATTCTTTTTTGAGAATTATTTTACAATAAAATGTTTCAAGAAATCCAATCGAAAATATGAAGAAAATCGAATGTCCAGTAAAGCCGGGGAACAGATACAGACAACTTCCCAGATTAAGCTACTCTCAATTGTTTACTTTGAGTTCAAAAAAGAAATTGTTCTTGTTTTTGGGGTGTGTTAGGGCAAGTGTGTCTATGTCCATAACGGACCAAATAAAACTAATTAATTAAGGTTCCATCGAGCTAAAATGCTGCAGTTAGCCATGTTTACGGTTTGAGTAACCAACCACTCAACCACTTCTGATGCACTGATGCGAGCCATACAGAACTAACCTAACCGAAAAAAAAAAAAATAAAGTAGGAAAAATAGGAAAAAATTGAAAATTGCAACGAATGCGGAAAAATATTCAGAAAACCCACATCTCATCGCATCGCATCTCGTCTCATGTAGTCAACGGCGATGTAAGATATTCTTGTTCCTCGGTTATTTGCGGTGTAAAGAACGAAAGGCCATTTCTAGTAATTTTTGTTTTGCTTTGTTCTTTTATTTCCATTTTTTTTTTTTTTTTTTTTTTTGTTTTGGCATGTTGTGTTGTGTAACCGGGAAAACAAGTGCTATAGCACGCGGTTTCTCCCCCTGAATTGCGAACAACAGCAATTGACCTATATTTTCGGTTGAAAAATTTCCAATGCCGATGTTGTTGATGGATGCCTGAAATGATTACTACAACAGATTTTACTTTTGTTGCGTTGCGGTCATTCTTGCTGTCGTTATGGTTCGAACCACGGCTCCCCCAGCTCATGATGTTCACGTTGATGTTAATGTTAATTTTGAAGTCAATGGTTATGTTGATGTTGACGTTATTGAATTTTGCAGTGTCTATTGAAACATAACAAATAATAATAACAAAAGCTGAAAAAAATCAATCAACCATTAAATAAACATTTGATCAGAAACTAATAAAATAAACAATAATATTAAATAATAGTAAGATATAATAAAACGGATTTTCTAAGAAAAGAAGTAAGAAAGCTAAAGTCGGTCAAGCCCGACTTTAAAATACCCAGCGTCCCGACATTATTGGCGCACTATGTTTTGCCTCTCCATTTGTGGGCGTGGCAGTGGGCGGGCCACATAAAATTTTTTCCCACACCTTTCATTCGGCCTATTCAATTCAAAGTTATGTTATGTTACGTATACGAAAATCCAAATTGAGTTGTTTTAGAAAAACCTTTATATCGTGGAAAAGGTTTGTGATACAATTCTGAGATTTGAATATTTTCTGGACATAATTGATTGGCCTGCCATTTAAGATATCGATATTGAAAGAGATGCTGTTAATGGTTGTGTTATTTTCATATAAATTAAAAAAGAAATGAAATTTTTGTATAATTTTTTAAATTTTTTTACTTTGAGCACCATTCTACACAATTCATTTAAAGTTTTCCATTTATTTTTGGTATAATATTGAACAATGATCTTTAAGAAATACAAAAATTTTTACAATTTTGAAAAAGCTTTAACCACATTTGAGAAAAATGAGTTGGAATGAAGCAATGGTGCTAAAAATTTCAAACGCGATTTTCTCGAAATTCTGACGTGATGGAATTTTTTTGATATTTTTCAATTATTCAGCAGACCAAAATCTATTAGAGCCACTACTCAAACTCAAAAGGAGCCGAAAAAAATTCAATTTTGCCGACCCGTGTTATCAATGAAATGTGTTGTGTGGTTCGCAAGTTGCAAGCATTTTACTGAAAACACAATAAATTCATTTGTGGACGTGGCAATGGGCGGATGTCTCCCATTTTTACTTAGGATCATACTCGGATCCCGATATACCTGTGTGTGAAATTTCGACTTGGTTGATCCAGCCGTTTCGGAGGAGAGCCGACCACAGACTGACGGTCAGACGGACAGACGGACATGTTTAAATCGATTCAGTTTTTGATCCTGATCAAGAATATATATATATATGTCTATATCTACGGAGCTTAGTTCTAGCTGTTACAAGATTTGCACAAAACTAATATACCCTGTTTACGCTGGGTATAACAAGTAAGGATGTTATAGTCGGCAATTAAGGGCCTCGTGTGCTGATCTTTGCCCGATTTTTTTGACGTGATAGCGTCTATTAAATCGATGATTGGACACTCAACTAGCGAGAATCTGCTGATGGCGAATTCAATGTGCGTTCAACATGTTCATCGTTTATTTTACGCGACAACAAAGTTGGTTTGTGGGAGAGGGACGCACGAGAACGATAAAAGAAACTCTGCCATACAACATCCCCGAACATCTCCCACCCACAAACCACTCAAATACACAAAAGTACAAACCCGTTTAGAGCAGAGAGTTCGCTCTTATGAGAAAGCAAATCGTCTCAATCGTCTCTTCACAAGTAGACAAGGCGAAAATATGCAAAAGATACACAACATCCAAATACAAATTTACGTATGGCTATGGTCCATAAAGGTGGTAGATTTTTTAAGAAGATTCGTATTAAAAGTTGTAGATTTAATATTGTTTAAAATATTAATACAGTATATCACATCTGATCATGTAGGAAATTGGGAAAGTTACATGTTTTTAAGTATTTTCTCTTTTTATAATAAAATGTATCAATATTTGTTGGATGTCGTTAAGCGCCAATACTGCCATTCCTGACAACATTCTTGACAATAGGAAGCTGCCAACATATTTTTCAATAACACATAACATTGAAGCACATTTTTTATGCTCTCAATTATTCTAAATGATCATAAAATAAATAAAACAAAGGCATTAATAAGTAAAAAAAAAAAATCGGTAGATTTGGACCTAGCGTGGTAGAAGTGGTAGAAAGTGCAAATAGTGGTAGATCTACCATGAAAGTGGTAGAAGTCCGAGCACTGACAGGAATCGATAATATTTATGAAATTGATTTTGAAAACTTTAATATGCAATTTCAATTTAAAAATCGAAGTATAATTATTATTTTCTATTTTACACATATGTCGCAAAAAAAATTACAAAATGAGACTTATTTTCTAACTTTTAAATTAATAAGTCTCTATGAGGAGGGAGTTGCAAAAATCGTCAAAAATAGCGTACGTGATACTTGAATGCTCCCTTTTATGTACATAATGAGTGTTTTCTTATGACGTTATCACGTAAAACTATCATCCGCAAAATTGACTTTACAGACGCCAATTTTTTAAAATTTAAACTGCCCTCTTGCCACGCCCCCTTTTCAAATTTTAGGAAAATTTATTCGGAGGCTTAAATATAAGGGGCTGTCCATTAATTACGTAAGGAAGATCTTGACCATTTATTACCCATTCACACACCCCACGTAAGCATATAAGTAAGCATAAATCAAACTCCCAAGCTCCCGTTATTACATCTTACAATTACACACGTACGCACAAACGCGCTGTACCCTTTACACAGAATGCGTCGGGTATAAAAACCTAACAAAGGAAATATTCCGAAAAATTTTTCACTTTTAACGAAAAAAAAAAAAAAAAATCTATCGTATTGGAAGACGAACTTTGAAATTTCACTGAATTTCACATTTTCAAATGAAATCTGCAGCTGCGGCTCAACATTCTCCCATGGAAAATTCCATATTAGAGCGCAATTTGAGCTATTAAATTTCATTGAACAGAAAACTTTCAAATGCTTCAAAGTTTTGTAAACAAGGACTTTTAGGTTGAAGCCTTTTTTTGCCAAAACAAACATGACCACATGGCGTCCATAAAAAGCCGGTCAAAAACAGAAGAAGCCATACTCGATGTCAAGTTGCTGTTGTTCTTGCTGGTTTTCCTCCTTGGCCGAGCATATGGCGAAGAAATTTCGCCTACCATTGACGACATGCAGTCGTAGTTAACGCTTCCTCAACTTGTTCAAGTTTTGCGTTTGCGGTTCGTCTTCGTCTTTGAACAATGTTAAAAGGATATTCAATGGCTGCATGCTCTCTCTCGCTCTCTTTCGCTCCCTCTCGCTCCCTCTCTCGCTCTCTCATCATAGGCTTACAAATTGTGGATGAAACCAACTCTGCTCATTCGAGTTTAATTTATGCGAAAATTTTCTTTGATTTATGGCCAAAAACTTCGCCCCCAAAACGAACCGAACGATGCCTAGCCTCGGATACAATACACGAGAGTGCCTATCTCTATCGAATCTAATCGTTTTAAGGTTTATTTGCTCTCGTTTTCATTTTGGCTTTTCTTTTTCGAATGCATTTCAATTACAACAGAAACAAAAACCGCTGAAAATTATTTATAACTTTCGGTCTAGTGCGTTATTTGCTCCATTTAAATTAATAAATGAATCTTTAATTAACTGGAAATGTCAATTAAACTGGCGATGAAAATGGTTAGGATTGACTTTAATCACAATTACATGTGGGCAGTTATGAGCGGCCATTTTTATTATGAAATAAGCAGTGCGACATTGACATGCGTTTTTATTTTAAAATGCATAGGATTAAGTCCCTCGGTAATATTCGCTTTATTGTTTCAATATTAAAATGTCATTGCTGACATTTGCTTGCTCGTTCAGTTTTATGGCATTAACACTGGGTAACAAATTATTGAAATGCTAGAAAACAAAACAAAAATATCATGTGTACTCATTTATAACCAGTATATCAATTATATTATATACCAATCTTTTTTGCTTTAAATTGAGAGACAAATAATTAAAAAGAAAAAAATGATTTTTTGCTTTTTACTGGTGGAGGAATTTTAAGGTACTCGGCATTTTTTCAAAGTACATCAGTATATTTCTCCGACCTTTTTCACGCTTAAATTGCGTTAGGCACCACCAAGTCATTTGATGCGCAATTTCATTGAAGCTGTCACATGTAAAAGCTTTTTTGTTCAAGAGAAGACTTAAGTACCGGATTACAAAAAGGGTAGTGGCAGTTTTTTAAAACATCTTCCCGATGTCAGTATCGCATTTACCGTTTACCGTTGAAAGTAAAAAAAAACCCAACGTTGGCAATCCCCTTTAGGAGTGGCAAAAGCTCTCTTTGCTATGGGCCCAAAAGTCACAATTTGACTTTCGAATTGATTTTCATGCTTCTGAGGTCATATTATGATTATTTATTTATTTAAGCAAAAATAAATTATAGCATATATCTGATGAGTGCACTAGTTACAGGGCTTTCGGCTCACGCTCTGAGGTCATGCGAAATGAACAAATCGAATAAATTTACTTATTCAATGAAAGTTCAGCTCACAGTCTTCAATCTAATTTAAAATGTTTGAAGGTTTGAACTTTTAAACGATGGTTTGCAGGAGATTTAAATCCCAGGTCAATAATGTTCAATAAAATTTGTTGACAAATTGACATATAGCAAGGGTATTTGATTGGGTTAAACTGGCATGAAGACTTAATTAAAGCTTTAAAAGCTTGAAGAATGAAACCTTTAATTGCTACAAAGATACTTATAGCTTCCATGTATAAAACAAAGAAATTTCTTCGCACATTCCATGCCATCTCAGAGTATATGGAGAAGTCCAGGCGTTAGGAACGATGCTCTCGTACGCTTTAACCCTTTTGACCCGGCATTCAAATTGCAATTTTTTTAAGATCAAACCTCTGATTCGAGGCTGCTATTTGGGTATTTCAAAATTATCAGTGAATGAAAATCTGAGAAACAACAATCGGGTGACTTATAGGGTACTATCCTGGATGTTATGTGGTACAGATGTGTACCATCCGGGTTGAAAGGGGTAAGTGAAATTTTGAATATGAAAGGAACGTCATAATTTTGATTTACAATATGAATTGAAAGTTCGGTAAGCGGCAGGTTTATCGAAAACATAGGAATAGAAATTAAATAAGATAACTTAAACTCTGCCTGGTTGAATGGTACAGATTTCTCTTCTTATTTTACTGCCCTAGCCCACAGAATAAATATAATATTTGCGCATTTATAATCGATTTTTTTCACAAAATAGAAATGTGTTATTAAGTCGTTTTGCCGGTCAACCCCAGAAATATCAAAGGCCAGCAGTCGAAAGAGTTGTCGTTCCGGATGCTCCATTAAATGGAAGAGTTCTTCAGATCAATATGAAATTTTCTCGATTTCCGTGATATTAGTTTTGCTACAGAAAAAATTCCTGTGAGCTTAAAAATAAAAGAATATTCAAAGTTTGCGTGCAGATCAACGGAAATTAATCTTTCGATTCATTCGTCTAGCTAATTTGTAAAATAGGCGTTTGAGATGCTGCGTCAGGAACGAAGCAAAAAATGACCACATCTATTTTTGTCATTATGGACGTCGAGCGTCACTCATTGAAGTTTTTTCTAATTGAAAATAAAATAAAAACAATATGTTTCAGCTCTGGGGACGGTTGAGGTCCTTGGTTGTTCAATTAAGCACATTGCGAGGAGCAACAAATAGAAGGGAAAGAAATTTAAGAGTTACTAAAAATCGAGAAAAATTTTGTTAATGCGCCGACGTCTTACAAATGGTAAAAGGGGAACAGCAAATTTACTCATAGCCAATTCACTCATAAACAGCTAATCGAAAATTCCCCCCGAAAAAAGTGATAGTTGGATTCATGGAGGCTCGTCGTTTTTCCCACGTTGAGTAAAAGACCCTTCGTTCGTAGTCACTTCGCAAATCTTATGTTTATTCATATAAAATGGGTTTCCTGTTCCGGATTAAGGCTTTAACCCATTTCATCTTACTTTTTAGGTTTGTCGAGGTCGACAGACTGTGTAGATCAGCCCCAACCTGTTTTACGAAGGAAGATTTTTCATGCTTCGTACAATTTTATCCATACAAATTTTGACAGCTCGTCTGCATGAATCCCACTATATATAGTACCTATAAATTTAAGAAGAGATTTCAAGAAATTTAGTTTTTTTAGCGCTTGGCTTACTTTCTGCTGGATTTGCCCATAAAGGCAATCATGCCGCGATGGCGATAAAAACCAAAATTTCATCTACTCCGAAAAAGCGCTATCCGAATCGCAATCGAATATTTTCATTCATATTTAAATTTCTTTTTATTCGAGAAAAGTATTTGGGGTTTTTTCCCTTAAACGCCTACAGTCGAAACTCTCTATAATGAACTCCACTATGACGAATCTTCTGAAGGCTTTATCGCTTACATTTTTCTGCTTTACAACGAATTCTCTCCATAAGGATTTTTTTCCAGTTCCCTTGAGATTCGTTCTGGAGAGTTTCGAGTGTATTTGCCATGAAAACGCGTGAAGCAAGAAGGCTAAAAAATTATTGAATGAAATTTCGTATGAAAAATTTTACACTTTTCCGCTTTTTCACTTTTAATGGGATACCCTAAACATATTCTCTGCGAGAACTTTTGCTACGCAGTGTGTGCATCATAAAGTTACCCTCCCACCGTACGTTCCGAATATTCGACAACGTTTACACTCTATACACAATCTCATTACGCGGCAATAATAATTTGCAATTAAATGCGAAATAAAAAGGATGATGGGAAATGAGCAGAAGAACATGGAGAGTACAAAAAAAAAGAAAAACAAAAAACAAACTAACAAAATTACAGGAAACAAAAGGATGGAGAAATGTCAGAAGAGAAACGCATTACGACGGTGGATTCTTAACGCACACACAAACCAGCATTGAGTGCGTAATGAGCAAAACATATAAGTGAGCTTTTACGCTTTCCGCTGCGGTAATGGAAGCTAATTATTACCATTTAATTGTACATATGGCTGCCGTTTGCCCAACAAGGAAACGCTCTTTTGGGCAAAAACAAAAAAAAAACAAAAAAAAAAAGACAAAAAACCAACAACAAAGAACACGTACTCTGGTTTCACGTTTCACTATAATGATTCCGCGAAGCCAGTTGAGGAAGGAAGCAATTTAGTCAAAAACGCAGCATGACACATGTCAAGGATACGGGTACACTTTATCGCATTTTTTGTTCGTTTATTTATTTTTTTTTGCGTGTGTTTGTTTGTTTTTCTCCTCTCCTTCGTTTTTATTGTTCATTATAACGTACCTTCTTCTTTAATTCGGTTTTGATTTTTTCCATCTTTCTTTTTTATCTTTTTTTCCTCCTGCCTCTTCTCTTTTTTCCCCCTTTCCCCCTTCTTCTTTATGTTATATTATGTATGATAATATAAACTTGAAACATATTCATGAACGAGACGAAGTAAAAGATAAAGAAGAAGAAGAAGAGGAAGAAGAATGAACAAAAATTGGCAAAAAGAAAAGAAATAATAGGGAATATAGGAAAGCGTATCGTAAACCAAGCAAACCCAAACACAACAGCCATAGACACCCGTGAATTGGCAAATAAATTTATAATGGCAAAACTTTTAATGATGGCATCATCGGTTGAGTTTGTTGAGTTCAGTTCAGTTGAGTAGAGCTCGGTACGGTTCTTTCGGTGCTGCTCAGTTCGGTGCGGTTCGGTTGGGCTCGTTTGGTTTTATTATTGGTTGGCTGGTAAGGTTAAATCTGTTGCAACGATCCATAAGATGGGTACCGTATACCGAAGAGGGAAAAGCAGTCGAGTAGTAGAGAGTAGTAGATATCCCATCCACTAGCGTGTAATACCCATCAACTTTTTGATAAAGTACTCGCACCAGACTCTGCTAATATACAGATAGCTGGCTGCGGCTGGAGACTGTACGGTGGAGATGGATATGGCAATTTTCAAAGTTCATGCGAACAACAGCATTTATGATGAGGCCAATTTAAAATTTCATGAATATAAATTGGATTTAAGCGTTTTAATAAAATAATGAAATATGCAACGAAGCGCATACGCAAGCCCACGCATAGTAACAGCTCTCTCATACAACGCGATATTGTTAGTTAAGGCCTTGCTGTGTGCTACACAGTGAAAACGCCATTGGCGGTGGGGCGCGGCTGCAGCATAACACTCGTTCGGCTATAGTGTGTGTTTATTTTCTGGTTTTTGGACTATATTGTATCCAGAAGCAATGTATTTCATCATTACTTTGTTGTTGTTATTGTTTTTGGCGGTTTTAGTCTCCACTTGACACTTTCGCAATCGGTTTGACTGCGTTCTCCTGTGCCCACCCGTGCCCTTCCGTGCGGAGCTCGGCTGGGACTTGCAGGTGAGCTTTGTTGAATTGGTTTGAGTTTACTGTCAACTTTCGGCATCAACATCAACATCAACAAAAACATCAAAAACAACAGCTGTTGCAATTTTCTGCTCAACATTGAGTGTTCAAATGTTTGATGAATTTTTGATAGCCCCAGAACGTGCTGGAAATTTGATATTTTGCGCATTTTAATGCGTTCTAATGAAGTAATAAATATTTTAATGTTGATATACAAGCGAATTTTTTTTTTTTATCTTCTTACCTTTTACCGTAAGCAACGATGGAAAGAACTAATTATATATGTTTGTGAATTCAAAATGTAACCAAAAAAGATAACAACAACAACAAAATGAATAACCGTCTTGAGGCCTAATTTGTGGCTATTTTAAGAAAATACCTCTCAGTGTTGGCTTTCATTAAAAAGTATACGAGAATGTAAGCTACCTGTCTATTAATAGCTACAAAGTATACGACATTGTAGGCAACCTGCCTACCAATAGCTTACTTTGTGTGGTGGTGGTAGGCGTTCACTCTACAAAACGGCCACGCTCGAACAAACGTATACTGGGATGGTATGTATATGAGGTCGTATAAATAACCGCCTACGGAATATGTTACGCTTCATCGCTTCTGTAAGCAACATTTTGGCCGCTGGGATATTTCTTTCTGAGAGCGCTTAAACAATTATTAGGCAGTAAATGTAATGTATTTACCTATGAGGCACATTGATTACCTATAAACCTATCCATATGAAACAAAGGAAGTTGCCTCTCAAAAAGTAATTGAACTGTCTTCTGCACCTGCTTTCGTTGAAAAAACATTTATAGGGCAATTTTCTAACTATTACGCATTAATTTTTTAAAATTGTTACCCCAATTTTTCTCGGTGTAAGATTTCAAAACCATTTTTTTTTTTTTTTAGATTTCTTGCTTTATTAAGTAATAGAAATTATTGGTCTTATATTACTCTCTTAATTCATTTTTGAGACGAACAATTTTTCAAAAACCACTTACACAGGGGATTTCTTAAGGGTTTCTTGAGGAAACTTCGTAATTGGTACCTAAAAAGAGATTTCTACTCAGTTGCACATAAATATCAGAAAGTATTTCGATACGAAAGCTATACTCATTCCAGAGAGTATATTCATACGACTGATTTAAAAGCTTTAACTACACTCACAAAAAGGATTTTGAATAATAAAAATCCTTTTTCATTCCTAACATTTAAATGCATACATAGATATATATATATTTATGTGCTGGAATTGAGGTGTTTTATCTTGCCCTAGCGATCATGAAAAATTCAGATTTTTCTCAACTCAATTTGAAATTTCATTTCCATATGCAAAAGGAAATGAAATGTTTTTGAAAGGTAACAAACCGTTTTACTATCATCTTGGTAAGTTTGCGTAGACAAAAGATTATAAAGTTAGAAGTAATATTCGCGCAGCTGCTGGTAATGGTGTGGATACAAATAATGCCGCCGTCAAAACAAGCTGTTGCGAGAGAAACTTTCAATAAGAAATGCGAACAATTGCAACTATTTTAATAAACTATCATGTCTGGTCGGTGGTTTGGTTTTGCAACAGTGCATTGTCTACCTTCATAACACAACTTCACTCCACATTAAATCAGACACATGCGGTAACTTTGGCCATGCAGGCATTCAAAAACGATTCAATCATGCACTGCAAGAATAGAAAAGTTCTTTCATTTAGAAGTAATTTCATAGTTCTTAGTAGAACGAATTTCTTACTTGTTAACTGATCATTTTAAATTGTTCGGTATAGATCCTTCGACTAGTCAAGACCCTGTACGAACGCCTAAGACACTAACTACAATCTAGGAGTACAGTTTTCTTTCTCTTTCGCTCACTTTATCTCTCTTTCGCTCTCTTTCGATCTCTTTCGATCGCTTTCGCTCTCTCTTCCTCTCTCTCCCTCTCTCTCCCTCTCTCTCCCTCTCTCTCCCTCTCTCTCCCTCTCTCTCCCTCTCTCTCCCTCTCTCTCCCTCTCTCTCCCTCTCTCCCTCTCTCTCCTCTCTCTCTCCTCTCTCCCCTCTCTCTCCCTCTCTCTCCCTCTCTCTCCCTCTCTCTCCCTCTCTCTCCCTCTCTCACTCTCTCTCCCTCCTCCCTCTCTCTCCACTCTCTCCCTCTCTCTCCCTCTCTCTCCCTCTCTCTCCCTCTCTCTCCCTCTCTCTCCCTCTCTCTCCCTCTCTCTCCCTCTCTCTCTCCTCTCTCTCCCTCTCTCTCCCTCTCTCTCCCTCTCTCTCCCTCTCTCTCCTCTCCTCTCTCTCCCTCTCTCTCCCTCTCTCTCCCTCTCTCTCCCCTCTCTCTCCCTCTCTCTCCCTCTCTCTCCCTCTCTCTCCCTCTCTCTCCCTCCCTCCTCTCTCTCCCTCTCTCTCCCTCTCTCTCCCTCTCTCTCCCTCTTTCTCTCTCCTTCTTTATCCCTCTCTCCCCCGCACCACCTCTCTTCCTCTCTCTCCATTTACCCCCCCCCCCCCTTCTTTCTTTTTCTTTTTCTTTTCTTTCTTTTTCTCTCTGTTTCTCTCCATCTCTCTCACTCTTTCTTTTTCTACATTTCCCCAAAGTTTTCTGTCTTTTTCCCTCTATTTTTGCCTCTATGTTTGCCTCTCTTTCGCTCTCTTTTTTTCTCTCTTTTGCTCTCTTTTGCTTTCTTTTGCTCTCTTTTGCTCTCTTTTGCTCTCTTTTGCTTTCTTTTTCTCCCTTTTGTTCTATTTTGCTCTCTTAGGGTCTCTTTTTCCCTCTTTTGCTCTCTTTCTTTCTCTTTATTTCCTTATCCCTCTTTTTATCTCTCTCTTTATTGTTCTACCTTTCCCCAATTTATTCTCCCCTTTCTCTGTCTCTTTGTCTCTCTTTTTCCCTCTTTTTCTCTCTTTTCCCCTCTTTTACTCCTTTTCTTATATTCTCTTTTTTTTTCTTTTTGTTCTATTTTTCTTTCTTTTTCTCTACTTGTCTCTCTTTCTCTCTAGAATTCTTTTATATTTATATATTATATTTATATTCAATAACCATCATAGAGCAAAAGAGATTGACTCTTATACTAAGCTCTACTCAATACAATGCAATCTTTTCGTTTTTCTTTTTCGTCTCTTTATCACACTGGATCCCTTTATATCGCGTTTTTTATCCTTCCTTTTCATCAAACTGTTTTCTCTCTCGTTCTGTTGTTGCTTCTTTCTATCTCTCTCTCGTATCTCTTTCGCTTGCTTTCTCTTTCGCTCTGTCCTTTTCTCTCCCTTTTTTCTTCCTCCCACCCTTCTCGTCCTTTATTGTCTTCTTTCAATAGATCTCTCACGTTCTCTTTTCTTCCCTCTATCTTTCTTTTACTACCTCGAACTTTCCTTCCCTTTCTGTCTTTAACTTTTTCTTGCATTATTTCTTTGTCTCTCTTACATTCTTGCTCTTACTCTTACTTACTTGTTCTCTCTGCTTCTCTTTCTTTCCCTCTCTTTCTATCCCTCTCTTTTTATCCCTCTCTTTCTTCCCATTTAAAATTGTGAAACTTCGAAAATGTATTCCTTTTCAGTGTAGATGTTTGTTGTCAACATGGAAAAGTTGAAAAAAGGAAAAATAAGAAAAGACCCAAACAAACCTAGCATATACAATATCTGTTCGCTTGTAAGTATATATATATATGGATGTATATATGTATGTATGTATTTATGTATGTAAGTTCGAGATATCAAAGCGCTGAGAGTGCAGAAATGTCGCCGTACCACAAATATTTAGTATTCGCACAATGTAGAAACGTGGTTTAGAACAAGGTAGACGGCACCGAATGGCATCGTCTAATAACACACGTATACATGGTGCTGCATGAACACCATATAGTTATGTATGTAATTGCGGTTACTGCAGTAAGAAAGGCCGAAATGAGAATTGTTTTTGTGGGTGCGAGAGATATTTTCTATTTGTTTGAATTTATTTATTTTTATGTCCAATAAACACCTTTATATTGAAAATTAATAATTCTTAAAAGAAGCGCAATAGAAATAAATAAAGCAGGCGAAAATATTATTTAAGTATTTATATACTCCGGCCCGTTTGATAATCTTTTCGATAAGGCTTTCCGTTATGGTAAACGAAAAATATTGCTAACAGAAACAGCCTTAGTACTTATATGTAATTAATGTATGTACATTCATATACATATGTACATATGTAGTGTTTCTGTTTGCTCACCCACTATTAAAAGATCAGACACACAAATCAAACAATGACTTGCACTGACCGCACTTAATATCCGTTCTGTATGCTGCATACTCTCCAATGCCATGCTTAAGCATAGTCATGTCCATTTTTGGGAAATCTAAAATCATACTTATTTTGCATACAAATGAAGTTTCAATCCCAATGCATTGTGCACAATGAAAGCACTTAACGACTCGTTATACCTCGATTCGAAAACAACGAAGCTTGTTTGGCTGCATATGCTGCAAAGTTTCGTCAATTGACTTGTTTTTGCTCCGTTTCATTCAATCCTCTCTCCCATCTCTGCTTTCTGGACTTCTCCGAATTCGTTCACAAAAAAATAAAAATGAAAAACCAGAAATCGAATCTCTTATTCGATTTGGCAATGAGAGCACTTGTCTGAACTCGATGTACATTTGATATTTTAAAGAAATTTCGTTGTTCGATTGGGCACCACAGCTATTTTCAATTTAAATTTGTTCCCTTAATTGCCATAAAGGTTTAATATTATTTAAAATTTTTTATTCACTTGATGGTATTTTGGTCAAAAAGTATTCTTGAAATCTTACTTTTATCACTTTGAAACAGACATTTTCTACATCAAAGCTTTGAAAGCATAGTGATTATTCTAAGACTTTAACTACCATTGCGACAAAAATTTTTAAATATAATGAATTCATTTTACATATTATACATTACCAATTCCACTCAAAATCTTCCAGTGGTTCTTCCATTATTCGCAGATGCATTTTAATGGAATTCATTTCAAATATAAAGCTCTCATTGCTTACATAATACCCATATTAATTTTATTGTAAGTAGTTAAGATCAAATTGGCTAAAATTACCGGTGTTCTAACCCAGCAGCGAAGGTAATGCACCCTTCATTAATGCTCCATCGATGCTGAGGTAAGGCATACCCATTACCGGATCGATGACCCACTGTATAAAACCTGCATTACATTTAACATTGTGTGTCATAGGCGGTAAGCCTATAATATAATATAATAAAAGAATTATTTTTTTTTTTTAACTAAATAAATACTTAAAAGTTTTTAAAGAATAAAATTTTGTTTCTTCAACAACTAAATTTCTAAAAACAAGTTCATTGAAAAAAAGTATAAAACTGAGAAAAACCAACAGGAGTCGAACCCGGAACTCACGACTAGCGAGTGCCGCCTCTAACCACTAAGCTAACGACAGGTCTTATTTCCGTTGATCAGAATACGAACTTAAAGCAGACAACAACAAAACAATCATACGCATAGAATTTTAGGTGAAAGAAGGCGAATTTTGGGTGTTATTTGTAATTGATGTCATTTAGCTCTTAAAGAGCGAAAGGGTAATGCAAGCTCATTACCTAGCACTCATTACTGTATCAATGAAACTGGTAGTTGATGTCAAAATCGCTGCTGGCATAAATGAGATATTCGATTATTTGCATCGATTATATGTATTTAGATCAAAAAGAGCGAAACGGTAATGCGAACACATAACCCAACCATCTATTACATCTATTTCATTATTATGAAAAATATATACAAATATTATACACCCTCTAAGTATGCTACGTTTTATGTAGCAATGTATTCGAAAACATAATGTGTCATAGCTTTAAAGGCAGAAGAGCAACATCCTAAATCCTTATAAAAAATTAACAATTTTTGAAACTGCATCATTAATTTTCCCCATTTTCATATAAAGTTTCGAAACCTCTTTTTCCAGACTTCCAAATTTTTTCCGAAAAAATTTAATTAATGACGCCAAAATGACTTATAAAATTTGTAGTTGTCGACTGCGGCCCTCTGATTTAGATTTTAATGTGCTGTTGATATTTGAATAGGTTACACCCTAAAACTAGTATAGAAACCGAGTTTAAGTTTCCTAATGCGCAGTTTCCTTGAAATATCCTTGAAAATTTCTTTTAATTAAGCTATTTTTTAAGAATTTATTTCTCGATAAGTAATTAAGACGGAAAGATGAAACAAATGGTAACTGATAGTCAATGAAACAAGGAATCTAAAATATAATTTCTTCAAATTTTACACTGGGCAACGTTTTTTCCAGGAAACATTAAATGAAAATTAAATGATTTTCAACTTCAACTTCTTTTTACTCATGAAGGTGGCTCGAAAAGGACTAATAAATGTCTAATAAATGTAAAACAATCTTTCATATGCTAACTAGGATTCATCTCATTTCACAAAAAAAAAAATTTAAGTATTCTCTGTGTCCTCTTATAATGACTTTGAAAGGAATATCATTTCTGCATCTCTCTGTTAAGAAACTCAAACCAATCTCAAATAAATTAAAAGCTATGAAAGCAAATATTCTTGCTATTAATTATTACCTTTTAGAGATCTTCAACAGAATTTGTGTTGAATCTATCAAAACAAAAAAGTACAATTTACATTAAATTATTTTCATTCATATTCTCTCTCTTTCTCTCTCTCTCTCTCTCCGCCCTTTCTTTTTCTCTCTATTCCATTGTCCTTTAATAATTGCGTACCGCAAAATTTATAACTCAAACACAAAATATTGCTTTGAAAGAGTTGCAAAGTGACTATTTTTCAACTCACTTACTGTCCCTATGTGTGTTGTTTATGTAACTTCAAAAAAGCAAGCAAAACCAGACGAAGAAAAGCTAAGGACGAGAGCAGAAAAACACACAAAAACAAAGTGGAATGAACAACGAGAGGAAATATCCTCAATTGTTTTGGCAATATTTCATTTTAACAAGAATTGAAAGTAGCACTAAAAAGTAAAAGAAAAGTGTTTTGTTTATTTCCTTTTTTTTTCGAAATTCATTTTCGATGCTTTGCTCTAGGACCGCCGATACAGTTGTTCTAAAGAAGTAAAGGGAAAAAACCAAACGGAAAAGAAAAATGTTAAAAATTGTAGCGAAGAAAAAGTTTGAAGACTCGCACAAAACAGGATACGCTCTACAAGGACATATGCAAATACGTTTCAAAGGGGCAAATACGAGGCAAAGAATTGCAATGAATGCGGTTACGAAAATGAAAAACAACAAAAAAGGAAAGAAAAAAAAAAAAGAGAGCATTACAAAAAAAAAAAAAAAACCAAACAGAAATTTGTTCTCTTTTCTATGGTGAACATCCCGTATGCGTTCAAAAGAAATGCAAAAATCAAAAGCAGAAAAAAGTACAAAGCAAATTCCTAGTGGAAGGCAGGCAACCAGTGGCAGGCAACAAGGATGCAATCGACAGCCACAACGTCAGCCACAGCATATGCGGGATTACACAAACGTCGACTATTGCGACGAGTGCACTTAAAACACACACACAAAATAAAGCTCGCTCGCTGCGCTAAAAACATAAAATGTTGAAGCAATGAGAACAACCCAAAATACACGACGAGAAAAAGAAACAAAAAAAAAAAACATCAGAAAGAAAAATCGAGAGCAAAGAATCAAAGAAAAAAAGTGGAAAAATTCAAAAAAATATTGGCAACATTTTTCATCTAGCTTTCTGCCACTCTCGCCGCCCTCTACACTACATTGCATTGACGCGCTCTCCAAATACGAATCGAAACAAAAGTCAAATGCATAACGAAGGTTAAAAATGGCGCCACTGGCAAAAGGAAAGCGACACATTGTTGCATGGACAAAAAATCGTTCAAACACGCAGCCATACATTGTGAAAGTTTTCAAAGCTTCAGCTTCAGATTCAGCTTCAGAACCTCATTCCATTCATTCGGATGGAATAGGTTCGGGCAGGGGGTAAGTTGCACTGAACGAAGCGCAGCCAGGTCTTGTCAAATGAAAGCGACTGAGACTGAGAGACAGAGACTGAGGCACGGACCCGGACTCGGACTGAGACTGAGACTGAACATATGTGACTGAGGTCGGCTGTTGCAATTGTCTGCCATCGACTCATGGCGGCTCTAACCATGATGGACGTTGAGCAACATTTTTGGTCACTCCAAGTCTGCTTCGTTCTTTGTGAGTGTTGCATAGATTCCTCGTCCTTTTTTTTTTTTTTTTTTTTTTTTGTTGGATTTTTTGCTTTTGTTTTTGTTTTTGCCATGGCTTTTGGTACTTTTTATTGCTACTTTTTAATTATTTTTAGAATTTTTCGAACGTTTTTTTTGTTTTTGTATTTGTTCATTGTTCGATTTTTGGCTGCAAGTGTTAATTCATCCCAGGGTTACTCGAGCTACTGCAAATTAAGCCGATTGAATCGTTTTGAGAGCAGGACGGATTTTGTTGATGGAATTGGATTAAATGGACTTTTTAGAAATTTGTTTTTTTGTCACATTTCCGGTCCTCGGTTTGATTTTCTTCCCTTCATAGCGAATAGCGAACATAAAAAGCCATTTAACGTTGATGTAACATTTTGAGTGTCGCCTTTTTAATTCCATTTGTATGGGGGTAAAAAGCCATTTACAGCGAAAATTAAAAGAGTTACTTGGATGCAATTTTTTTCCCATTTCTACATGGAACTTTTAGCACTTCGCGTTTATCCATTTCCCAATCACTTAGGGAAGCTTCTCTTTCTCTTATCCCTTTCAATGATTATTAGTTTTTCTTTCTTCTTATTTTAATTTGTATTTTTATGCATTCGTACACGAAAAACTGTTTTTTATGCCTGACATCGACACTACATCTATCCATCCATCCATGCATTTATCCATCCACCTATCTAACCATTCATTCATTCATTCGCACTCTCATATATATGTAGTTAGTGGACGTACAATATGTCATTCTTCATTTGAATAGGCTCTGTCATAACGATGGCTGTAATAATGACGTTTCTAGGGCCACAATATTTTCAGCTACATTAAAGGTATTCGCTCGTGCTAACGTTTGTACGAAAGCAGCGCCTATGTGGGCCATTTAAATTTTAGGATTCTTAGAACGCAGATAAACATAATGCGATTCATGGGACTGTCCCACTGCAATACAATAGAAGACATATGTCTGTATCTGTGTACGTAAGTGAATACATAATAATAAGTACGCTTTAGTTTCATACAGTCTACTCGCCACACACATAGAAATATACATGAATTTATATCTGAGTGTTCGCATAAATAAAGAAAAGGAGCCGAGCCCAACGTCTGTTTAAGTGACTGTGTCTAATGTTGGAGAATCTGTGTTAAGCTGTAAATTTCCCTGTGTGAGCCAAGTGTGTACGTGTAAGTGGCAGTCGAGTGGTCGTTCTGAGCTTACCAACGTAAGAAGTTGTAAAATATAAAGCGGAGGGTTTCGTTCTTTTTTCCTCCTTTCATTTTCTTTTTCTCATTTCTTCTTATTTTGTTCACATTTCTCTTGAATAAAGCCAAAATGGGCACTACAACGTATAAAAAGTCCTGAATACCAAAAAAGTACATTGCTTCACAATTTTTTTTTTTTTTTTTTACTTTTGGTTTTTTATTATTTATTTTTCACTTCATTTTGGATGTGCTAAGGAAACTTGTGGAAAATATTAGGATATTGCAAGGGCTTCTTAGAACACTTTTCTAAATTAAACCAAAAAAAATTTGAAGCCTACTTTTGTGCTACTTCAAATGAGCTTTGATCAAAAAAGTTTCTCTCAAGTTATACGTTTAATAGCCAGTTTTTCCTTCTACTTACTTGAGCATAATCAAAATGAAGACGAAATTGAAACTTGCAAATAAATAATCCTATACGGGAGAGTGATTCTAATAGAATGTTAGTTAGTAGTTAAAAAGATATAATTATACCCGACACACTCTGTGTCGAGGGTATATTGCGTTTGTGTGGTTGTGTGTAACACCCAGAACCAGTCGAGATAGACCATACAAAATATATATAGAAATGATGAGCGTCACCAGGAGATTCGATTTAGACATGTCCGTCTGTCCGTCTGTCTGTCTGTCTGTATACAGTTATCTTATCGAAGGAGTTGAGCTATCTTGACGAAATTTGGTATGCGTGCTCACGGGGACATGAGTAAGAAGAAGTTCGAGAATGGACCCGATCGGACTATTTTTAGGGGTACCTCCAGTACTAGGGTCTGTTATGAAAATCACAAAAACTGCTCTAAAACCAATGTTTTTCAAGATATTTTGATGAAATTTGGCATTTGAACATATTTTTGGCCAATTAATGTGATTTACAAAAATTAGAAAAATGGGCGTGGCAGAAGGGCGTTTTTCGAAAATTGTATCCTACTCCCGAAACGCCTATGGGACTTGAACGAAAACTGGCACTTATACTTCCTTTGTAGCCATAAACATCCTGCCTTAAAATTTTCTTGATCGGCCCATTATTAAGGGTACCTCCAGTACTAGGGTCTGTCATAAAAATCTCAAAACAGCCTCAAAATCGGACTTTATCGAAATATTTCAATGAAATTTAGAATTTGAGTGTATATTTAAGCTTACGATTAGAATTCCGAAAAATTGGAAAAGTGGGCGTGGCAAAGGGGCGGTTTTCATAAAGAAATTAAACAAAAGTCGGTATATGGGGCCCCTATGGCCTTAAACAACTCCTGATATTTAATTAATTAAAAAATTATTTGAAGATGTGTGTCTGTGTCGGGTATTCTATTGTCTGGCTTGTCTGACTATTACACCCTTACTTGTTTAAATAAGCTTCTTACAGTGTTAAGGTGCCAAGAATATCAAGGCAAATAGCGATATTGGTTTATTGAACAAGTTCATTTTCTCTAGCTAACGAATTATATCTGCAAATTCACATGAATTAAATTTTTTTTTCATCAGCGGTTTCATTGTATTCCAAAAATTTGTTTCTGAATGAGTTAGAGTAGGTGGATCTGGTTAGTCAGTGAGATCGAGCATAGAACCAAATGTTTCATACCGTTGAGCTAGGTTTGAAGACGCATAATTAGCGAAACTTGCCAGTCCTTTTCGCGAACCTTAGGAGAGTAGACAGTTTGTGCTCCGTCATACAGCTAGTTCCCATTAGCCATATATATAATTTATAATAATAAACGTGAAACTGCCCAAAAGTCGGCACTGCAGCCAGGAAGAGCGCGGTAGTGACAGAAAATGTGCTCGACTGTTGCCCGTGCCCCGGACTGAGAGCATTATTTATGAGTTGGCTGTTATAAATTTTTGGCCAACCAAACACGTCCAATTATATTGTATGTGTCCGTTTTTTTGCAGTTGACGATGTGCAACGCATCCCTATCAGCGGCGCAAAAATGGGAAAAAGGCCATTAGCAACACTTTTTTGCAAGCCCTTCGCTGGATAAATCAATCGACTGACCGTCATTGCATGTATTAGTTTTTCAACTCGGGAGTCAAAATTTAGTAAAAAATTTGCCACACAGTGACACCAAACATAAGAAAATACCAACTCGAATCATATCGTAGAATATACGCCCACGAAAATACCTAAAACGGATTGAATCTAAGTGAAGTGTGTGTGTGCGCCGTGATGTGTTCAGATCCGAAAACTTATAAAGCGCTTTAGTATCGAACGAAAAAAACCAAAACGGGATTCCAAATCCGATCCATCCGCCGCGTTTCAAAGGGCATTGACTCAAACGGTTGTATTCGTCACGTAATTTGTTAACGCCACCGTCTTTGAAGTTCACCTCCACAACCTCGGATCCCCCGCCGTAATCTAAGGAAACTAGGAGCAGCCAAGAATTCGATCAGGTACGTGGTTTTCCCTTTATTGACATACCTTGATAACCTACTCCAGTCATACGGCACGCAAACAGTATGCATCAATAGTTTGATGTCATGACGTGCGTATGAGCAATGCGATAGTAACTTCCCAGTTGTAAAAATATTAATGAAAGATGCATGAATCATGCCTCTTAAGGGTGCTTTGCATGCATGCCAAACTTCCATGCCTGTTCATTTCTTTTTTATACAGGCTTGTCATAGGAATTCATGCATAGACAAAAACTGTTTGATTAATGCTTGGAAACCCATGAAACATATCTTCCTTATTATGCATGAGTCAATGATCCTGAGAACACAATAATCTAATTGCTGGAATTCGTTCGCCTAAACAAGCAGTAACAATCCGATGTAGGCGGGCGCAATCCCCGCTGCGGCGGGTGCAATTTTTTTTTTTTTTTTTGTGAATACTTAGGTAGATAATAATATAACATTTAAAAATATTTCAAAACTTACAGGAATAACTTGCTTTCCTTCAAACATTAATGAAAAAAAAAAAAAAAAAAAAAATTGTAAGCACTTTTTGTATACATGACGTGTCTGACGACTGGATAGGAAACTTCAGTTTATAACTGCCAACTTGCTTTCTACCCCCTGCCCCCTTAATTAGGTCAAACTTTACCCCAAATTTGAAAATTTACTTTGCATCTTTCTAAGTCCCAATTTTTGCCCCCTGCGACAGGAATCGAACTCGAGCCCAGTGGCGTGTCTAGAGAAATACTGCTTTGATAGTGCTTATATTTTCCACAGTGGTATATTGAACAATTATGAGACATTAACCCAAAAATTTTTGGGGGGGGGCTAGAGGAAGTTTAGAGAGTTATGGACCAAAAACCAAAAAAATCCGAAAAATTAATGGCGTCCGATTTGGATGAAAATTTATATATAGAATAAGCGAAAAATGCTTAGAATTTTGGCGTCAAAATTTTTTCAAGAAACCGATTACAACTAGTCTAGTTAGGGTCTAGTTCCAAACTGGTCCAGAAAGGACCAGTTTTTTTTTTAATTTTTAGTGTTTTTATAGTTTTCTTCAGTTCAATCCACGATTACGAAGAATCATTAAACCATTTAAAACCACGCTTTCAATTAGCGAAAACGATTCCAGGAACTAAAAAGATCCATTCTTTTATTCCAGTTGACGGAGAACAACTTCAACTTAGATACTTTTCGTTTCAAAATTCCTCACAAATATTTCCAAGAATTTTTAAAACAAAAAAATTAAACAAACGACGAATTGACCCACAAATGACTGATTCACCATCAACATATGCATATCGTTGAAAAGGTAAATAAAAAAGCTTTATTTATAGTCTATTAAAAAAAATATTAAAAATGCCGATTTGTGCAAAAATTATAATTTAAGAATTAAAATCGATTTTTTATCGATAAGTTATCGTTTTAAAAATGCCAAAATATTTTTTCTGGAAATTTCGGACAATTTATCATAAAAGACAATTAAAAAGTTTTTACATCTACCATACCCATAATCATTGAACGAAAAAAGTCATTTAGAAAAAAATCATAAACTTTGAGGACCAATATCTCAGCAACCGCTTCGTTTTGACTACCCTCCTTTTGCACAAATTTTGTACTCTAATAGCACAACATCATCACCAACTTTCATCGAAATCGGAGAGAAAAATTTTTCCACCTGGTACACTTGACGTGTTTTCCCCCATATATCAATGAAAAATATAAAAAATGTTTAATGTAATTCCTAAAAGATTTTTTTAAATTTAAATCATCATAAAAAGTAGCTTTAGTCAGAAAAATTGAGTTTTTGTGAGTAAAAGATTAGAACTTCACAAATTTTAAAAAAACATTAAAAAAATTTTACGAAAAAGACCTCTCCAGTTTTTTTATATATTTTTTTTATTATTATTGTTTACAAAACAAAATACTTATTGCAAGAATTCGTTTGCAGATTCGCAAGTTATGATGCCTATTTCAGATGTCTTAAAATGCACTTCGTAACTTTGCGAAAATATAACATATGTATGTACATAATTTATTTTGCGTGTCAGGTCACTACAGAAGTAGATAAATTATATGTTGATTAAAAGATGAAAACTTATTCTGTTGAACAAAAGTAATACCTTATAAAAATAAAAATCCAAAATTGTGAAATTTAAGTTCGAATTGTGGGCTTTGCAAGGGAATATTACACTTTTTTGATCATTTTCAAATCGAGTAAAAAAAAAAAGGAAAAAGACCTTCCCTATTTGTTGATATATTGTTACTGACAGTGCAATCAAAAAATGGAAAAATTAAGTTAAAAGTCCTGCAGATTCAAAAGTTATGAGACTTTTTCTGAGAGTGCATAAAATACGCTTAAAACAAGTGTAGTATAGCAGTTAAAAAGTACTTATTCAAACGTAACGTTTGTATAGATATTTAGAGAAAAGTGTTTTTTTTTTTGTTATAACACTTATTAATGTAATTGGCAACGTTATTATAAACTAATTTGTTGTTCTTTTAGGCTCCTAATTGTTATACGGTATGCGCTCTCTGAGAAAATATAGTAATCAAAACAAAACGAAATATTATAATCTCCCACAAAGTTTGATTTTCGTGCACTTTTAAAAGAAAACAATTTTTTTAAATTAAAATAAACAAGTTTATTGTGGAAATAAATTATTTTGAGAAGTATATATACAAGCCCATCAGGTTGTTTGTTTTTATTTTTTAATATTCTTTCATAAACCATAATTTTTAGTGTCGAACTCTATTAAAGTAAAAGAATTATTTACTGTTTGGAAAGACAATGAGACGGCTTCAAAAGCTACTAAAGTAATAAAAATGGCCAATTTCTTAAAGAGAGAAGCTCCTTTTAAATTAAATGAACAACTTTTGAAAGAGAATCTCAATATTTTGATATTCAATTTTCAAAAAAAATGGCAAGGGATCAGTAGGAAACTTCATACATTCAAATTGAAATACAGCTCATTTTTGGATTCCGAATTCGATATTGAAAAGTTTAACGATATCTAATAATGTAAGTCATTGTTCTGATTTGTTGAAACAGTATGAAAAAAATTTTTTTTTCAGTTGTAAAGCCTACAGTGGCCGCATGTAACGTGGATGATGGGGAAGTAAGTCTGGTAAACGAATTACTCGTACGTTTAATCTCACTAATGTTAATATAATTTATAGAAACCAAGTACAAGTAAAGGTCGGCCTTCAATTTGTTTTGAAGAAGCTTCTGAAAGAAGTAAACGGAGAAAAGTAAATGAGGTCATTCATTCTGTTCCTCCGAATGCAATCAAGAGAGCTGCTTCAATTTGAAATAAAAAAGAACTTGCTGGAAAAACATCTTTGCCTGTTGAAAAAGCTATTGCTTTATATTTCGATTTGAAACTCTCAGTTCGAAAATATTATCTGTTTCGATCCGTTGTAAATGCATACCACAAAGAATTTTTTCCTACTTACACCACTATAAGAAATGCCATGGATGACTCTCTTCCAAAACCTATAGTTATATCAGAGGTGTCTGCAGAAGTTCACTTGCAAGATTTGTTGAACAAAACAGCGTCAAGTATTTTAAGCCTATGCAACATTAATGAAAACTTGAATGCAGTTTTTGATTGTAAATGGGGCTTCGACGGCAGCTCGGGGCATAGTATTTACAAACAGAAATTTAAAGAAGAAGGCGAAAGTGACGAATTTATTTTTCTCGTGGCTTTGGTTCCACTAAAAATGATCAGCGCTAGCACTCAACAATCGATTTGGCTTAACAAAACACCTTCATCGCCGCTTTTTTGTAGACCAAGTAAGATTTTATTTTCAAAAGAAAATCCAGAATTGATTCGAAAATTCGAAAAGGATATAGCGAACCAAATAGAAAGCCTTAACACAACATCTTTCGATGTTAACAACTGTAAAGTTAACGTGTCCTTTCAAATGCATCTAACGATGATCGATGGAGCAGTTGTTAATGTGCTGAGCGCAACTAAGGCATCAAATAGTTGTTACCTTTGTGGCGCAACTCCCAATTCTGATGAATAGTTTTAATGCATTTAACAGAACAATCAAAGATGAATTTACCAAATACGGCTTATCGACACTACACACTTGAATAAAATCTTTTGAATGCCTTTTGCACATTGCCTATAGGTTGCCTTTTAAGTGTTGGCGTGTTAACAAAACAATTTTGAGTGAGAACAAAAATAGGATACGCGACAACTTTAAAGAAGAAATGGGACTTATAGTAGATAGAGTGAAAACAGGATATGGGATATCCAATGATGGAAACAGAGCAAGGCGTTTTTTTTTTGAAAAAGTCGATGTTTGAGCTAAAATAACTGGCGTAAAAAAAGAACTCATAGCTAATTTTTCATTGATTTTGAGAACGCTGGCTTCGGGAAGAGAAATAAACAAAATTAATTTCGAAATACTTCTGAAGGAAACGTTCAAAATATATGTTGAAAATTATTAATGGTATTATATGCCGCTGACAGTACACAAATTCTTAGTGCATGGAATTCAAATAATCAATAACTTCGCTATACCTATAGGTATGTTATCCGAAGATGCACTGGAAGCCAAACATAAAGAATTTCGAAAGGCGCGCCTAGAAAACACAAGAAAATGTTCCAGAAGCGCTTGCAATACAGACATTTTTAGACATATGCTTCTCTCAACAGATCCAATTATATTAAACAATCGAAAGATGTGCACAAAAAATAAAAAATTCTCACTGAAGACCTTAAACCATATATTATTTGTTGTGAAAATGAAGATGAAGATGAGGATGAGGATTTAATGGATATAGATTTAGATATATTTGTTTCAAGCGATTCTTCATCTAACAGCCAATCAGAAAGCGATTGTGACTCGTAGCCTTTATTCACTAATAACTATTTAAATAAATAAAACTAAATTTTTATTAATGCTAAACCCTTAAAATTTCTTTTGCAGCATCAAATGTATGAGATTGGTGCAAATTTATACGATGTTTGCGTCTTAAGTCTTTGCTCTATCTCTGCTGCTTTTTATATCAGAACTGTGTACGCAAAGACTTAAGACGCGAACGTGAAAACAGTAATGAAATCCTACGTAATTAAAAGACATCCCCTAGGGCTGGACCGTGTTTTTTTTATTTTTTGTGCTAAATACACATTTAAATTTTACAAATAAATATCATTCATTAATATTTTCTGAATTGTTATGCGATTTTCGGGAGTTTCAAAAGTACCTACTCTATTTACCAACTTTGAGTGGGCGTAGCACAAAAAGTGGGCGTGGTAGCAAATTTAAATTAGGTTTTTCCAATTTTGGAGCACAACAGTAAACTCTGTTCTGAATTTCAAGCCTCTAGGAATAAAATTTCGGAATTTGGGTCCCCCTTTTACATGGGGGGGTGGGGGTTGCTGTGGATCGATTTTCAAAATTTTTTCAAAATTTTTTAATTTTATGAAAATAAACCTCCATTTCAAATTTCATTGGCCTAGCACAGCTCCTTCTATTTTTGGCCACGAGATGTATGGAGACGCGACACTGTGCGTCGGGTCTCAGTCTCGTGAAAAATATTGTTATTTTATATTTTTAATTACTTATTTAATTTTTTATATTTTTTTTATTTTTTCAAAAATTTGAATGAACTTGATTATCAGAGAAAATTACAAAAAGTATTTTAATTAGACCCAAGGCAAATCTTTGTATTTTAAAAAATATAATTTTTACAGACCAAAGTTGTTTTATATTTCCCCCGACGATAATATAAAAAAAAATGAATGAAAAAACCAGACGAAAAAACCAAAATTCGTGTATGTTTCCAAAAAGGCAACGCTAAAATGAAAGCTGGCAGTCTGTTTTAATAAGAAGCAACAAAACATTCAAACTTTTATATATTACAAAAAAAAGGACTGGTCCGCTAAACATTTCCTTTGAAAAGAAAACACTTAAAAACTCCTAAAGGAAAAAAAAAGCAAAACTCTCTCAAGATTTGAAGTAAGTTCATTGTCAACTTTTGTTTTTTTTTTTTTTTTTTTGTTTATTCTTATAAACTTGATGATAAGCGGAAACTTTCAGAGCACACAGAACCATCGGACAAATCTACAATGTTGATAGCCCTATGAACTTAAGAGGCAACGCCTTACAAATTGTTCAACTAAATAAACTCAAATTCTATTCATGGCATCCGAAGCCAAAGACACCACCACTCAGTCTTTTAGGCTGACAACAATGCAACAATTTTTCTTCTTGAAAGCTGTCGAAAAACTTGTGGACCTTCTTTTATTCAATAAACTTCGTTAGAGATACACTACACAAGTCTTATTCAAGCAGCACGCAGCACGCAGCACGAAGAACATAGAACGCCGAGCGCAGCACAACACAGCACAGCACAATACAATTCGTTAAATTTATCCGAGCTTATCTTTTGAGAATTGTTAATGAGCTGGGCAGTTTCAGCAGCTCAAGTCTCAATCGTTGAAGTTTTGCGCAGTTTTCTTCTAGATTTTTTATATGTTTTTTTTTTCTTTTCTTTTTTGTTTTCTTTGCACTTTTTTTTCTCTGACTATTGTCGTGAATAAAAGTTGTAATGCAGTTGTTTATGTAAATGAAAAGAAAATTCGTCGAAGTAGTTGGTTTTTTTGTTCGTTCTCTAGTAGCTGAAGTACTTCAATCAAGGAACTACAGCAGCCTTTTCTTTTATAGAGAAGAATTATGGCGAATTCTTGAGCACTTATTCTGTTTAAGTGACTTTCTTTTAAAGTTTTAAACAACTTTTCTTAACTTTTTTTTCTTTCTGTTGAGGTGGAAAGATAAAGATTTCATCTTCTTCTCTCATTTTCCTGAAAGGGAAAAGCGGAAAAGTTTTACTTTAAAGTTAATTAATTAACATTATAACAAGGAGAAACCAGAACATATTTTTCTCAGTGACTGAATTTTATAAATATTTGAACGTCTTTAAAAAGACCACGTTGATTTTTCTATAATCTTAAAATCTAGAAAGCTTTAAAAAGCTTACGTTAACACAAAAGAATTTTTCAATTGTGAGGCGCATCACATCTCCCTTAAAAAAAAAACATGGTTACATGCAAATGAAAATCGAATTTGAGAATGGCGAAAAAAATTATTTATAATACAGCAAGAGTGTTCGCCGATCAAATGTGATTAAAATAATGGTTTCCAACGGCAATAATCTTACTTTGAAAACCCAATTTATTTATTTAATTAATTTAAACTCGTGAGTATGAGATTCCTTAAAAACAAACAACGACAAAAGATCTAAAAAAAAACGTTCACGAATTGGACGAGCGAGAAGCTTCAGCGCGTTGCACAGTGGTTATTCAGCGGCAAAAATTCCATTTTTCGACCATATGGTTTCGAAAAAGTAATGACGCAGTTTTGTAGAGAATTGTCTAAATAAGAGAATTCCATATGCGTTTTTTTAAAAAGGTAATATTAATTCTTGGTATACCCGTTGGAAGTCACATAAACATGCAAGGGTAATAATCAGGGCTCGGATATATATGCAATTATAAATTTAAAGCATACTTTATGGGGGGAAAACTTTTCTTACCAGCATTTTGCGAATAAGTCTAGTGAAGTTGAACTTCAAACGGCTTTTCTACCTTCATATAAATTCTTATTGAAGTTAAAAATTTGATTTGAATCCTAACTTTATGTGAGTTGAACAAAATGTTTACTCCATAAAGTATGCTTTAAATTTATAAATGCATATATATCCGAGCCCTGGTAATAATTGACTAAGATTTTTATTGAATTAAGTACGGCATTAATGTAAAATAAAATCGCTTCTGTACAAAAAAATGTACTCTTTAGTAAAATAAACATTTACTCATAAAACTACCGAAGGAATCAGTAAGATACGATTGATAGTTTAAAAGTCAAGCGGAAATGAAAATGACTCCAAAAAATACAGGATTTGCCTTTTTTGTTGAAATAGAACTAATGTGAGTTACGAGCAGTTATTTTCAAATAGGGTAAAAATTAAAGCTTTTAGTTAGTTCTAACATATCATGAAAAAAACGGCCGGCATAGCCTAGCACTTTTAAGATATTATCAATTTTGTAAGAAAATTGCATGACAGTTGCAGTAAAAATCTTTAAAAAATGCATAGTATACTTTTAGGCATTCCTATTCATTAAGAGATTTTTTTCTAATCCTTAACTTGTAGCTGAAATCACTGGACTTAAAGAAGAACTTATAGACCGTTTTCGCATAATCTTGCAACTAATCACATGTGGTCAAAAAATTGTACCATGAAATTCCAACAATTTACAATGGAAACAGCGGAGTTCGGGAATACAAATGGTTGTATCAGGGTTCGGACTATACTCCGATCGGAGTAGATCTACTCCGTTTTTTTTAAATTTTTTAAATCTACTCCGCCACTACCTTATATCTGAAATCTACTCCGATTTTTTCACTTAACCAAACTCAAAATAATTTTGTCTATGTCACGATTTAGACGTATTGAGAACGAGTTTTTTGTGTTCTTTCGTTCGCAAACAAATTGTTGTTTTCCATACAGATGTCTCTGTATCTAAATCTTGACTGATGGAGATAAAAAAAATATAAGTAATATGTAAATGTAAGTTATAAATGTTTGCTTCAAATAAATTGTTGACCTTTTTTTTTTTTTTTGGTGCGAAAATGAGAAATTTCAATTTAAAATTCATTTCTACTCCGATTTTTTCGGTCTTCTACTACGAAATGGGATTTCCGTAGTCCGAACACTGGGTTGTATATGTGTGTTACAGTGCATAACATACTCATACATGCGAGGGAAATTATTAATGCGGCAGTACTTCCGATCCGAATGTTATCGGAAGAAGCTCAGGAAGCCAGAAATAAGGATTATAGGAAGTACAGGTTGATGTTTTCCAAAAAAACCAGCATTCATCTGACCCATCTAGTAGTCATATAAGACGTCAACCAAATAAACAACATTTAGAACTGGATGACATTGTTAGAGACATGTTATCTAATGAATAAATATTAGGTTCAGCTCTGAATTTCCAGTCGAATCTAATTCTATTTATTTTCTAAGAAAAAATAGTAAATTTTGCGCAATGAAAACACATCTCTTACTCTAATTCGAATCGAATTGCTATGTGTTGGGCGTGGCCGATTTAGATGAATTTTATAGGATGTCTTTCTTTTATCAAATATTATCAACATGCAAAATTTCGTGTCATTTGGACGAACGTTTTATATGAAAAATAAATTTTGGTTTGTATGGGAGATGGGCGGTGGGCGTGGCAGATTTTGATGAAACTTCATATTCTTCTTAATTATATCAAATTAAGACTTGGTGCCACGTTTCATTGCTCTACGGCATCTCCTTATATTTTTTTGCCGCGATATGTAGGAAGCCTAACCACTGTGCGTTGGTTCGGTTGCAGCTCAGGAAGAAAAAAGTCGGGTTGACTGCAATATATCAAGCTTCTAAGCCTTTGGAACCTTTTTCGACTGCTTTAAAGTTTTGCTTTTGTATGTATGTATATATGTATGGAGTGGCTGCCATTTAGGCCGTTTACCGGCCCATTGTGATACCACGAGAGGTTTTCATGTGTTTGTGTGAGTCTATGTCTTTTTTGTAGTGTACCCCTAAGATGCGATTTTGGAAAAAACTCGAACCCAACCTCGGAGAGCATAGCACGCATCCCCTATGCTATTGCATAGCAGTTCTTGAAAGAAATTGAAAAATGTAATAATTTCCAGTCTTTAGTGTTGATAGAGTGGCTACAGGTCAATTTTAAATCGATCTCGGAGAGGGTGGCCGAGAATTAAGTTGCGCTCTTACTTATGTCTATACCTCGTAAGCCGTTCAATATTTGATTTTCCCGTCTATGACGAAGTTTAAGCCATAGACTTCACAATAATAGTTGAACTAATAACTGATCCGAAAAACCTCCATCTAGTAGACACAAATTGCAAAAATCACAACAACTTTACGATTTTTGTTCATCTATTTTTTTTACATTTCTCATCCATAACTTCCAAACCGGTAAGAATCAATTCTCGAAAATAGTACAAGCATTTCATGGAAGTCTATCGAAATTAATTAATGTGTCTATCAAATTGTGAGAACATAAATAATGTGAAAGAGATGCGCTTGTTCGACAGTGCCAAGCAGAAGATATTATTCCACCTTCTTAAACGAGAACAAAAATCAATTCATTTGAAAAAGGAAAAACTTCATTTCATTACTGCTCTCCTTGGTGGCCATAATTTCTGTTTTTTTTTTTTTTTTTTTTTTTTTTTTAACATTATCTTTATTTACGCTTGACTAGCACGTTCTTTTGACAACTGTATAAATCTAAAACTTCTTCTCAAATGCAATCACCCTCGATCGAAATTTCATAAGCCGTTTGTGCAACCCGAGGAGTGGAGCAATTCACAATTCCAATGCTCTTAAATTCACTCTTGTAAAGCTCCAAAAAACTCGAGAAAACTTTTTCGACGTCTAATTTTTTATACACTATAACGTTTTACTGTCGACTTCGGGTTTTTTCTTTCTTCTATTAATTTTTTCCTTTTGCCCTTTTCTCATTTCCTTTTGACTTGTTGGTCATATTCACCTAACGGCAAGTGGCTGTTTCGGCGAAAGTTTTACTGCGCATCACCGTCTGCAGTAGATAGCCAGTTTTATTACTTGATTATTGCGGACCCATCCAGCCCCCCATCCCCCCCATCGGCCACCACCACCCACCACCCACCCCTTGACCGAAACCCGAAACTCAAGAAAAGACTGAAAGCAAGCAACACGCAAAAAGGAACGTAAAGTGCTAAAAGAAAACTGCGCGGCAAAATAAGCAATATGAGATGCGGCCCCCGAAAAGTGCAGTTGGCTGTTGAAAAATATATAGTCTCAGACTTGATGTAATTTCTCGTGTCCATATGGCAGTGTTGCTGCAAATCAGATTTTCATTATTTACGCTAAAGTTGTGTCAGAGAGCTGCATAGATATCGTGAAATTTCGGACTTTGATGCATGGAAAATGGAAGCATGGGGAGAGGGAGAATGGCACGCAACCGAGGGGAATTTTTAATGTTAAAAAAAAAAATATGAAATAAAATATCCAATATTATATACAGTATACCGAAACTGAGAATGAAAGGAATCAGACCAGCATATCGGAATTTTTGCGCAAGCCGCATCCAACCTCTCCTCTCCAACCTTCTCGGCAAGAATTGAATAAATTTTTTAGTGCCTGGCGCAATCCAGAGTCAACTTATTAGGAGGAGAGGGGAAAAGCGTTCGTACCAAACTAAATGTTGTCAGGCGAGTGTAAATATAGTGGAGGCGAAGAACCGTTATAGAAAAGTGAAAGAATAAGTGAGCCGAAAATGAATTTCAATGGTATGAGTCTGTCTCGTCTGAAGTGAACAAAGAAAAGTTCTCCGTTGTCTGCCGGTTGGTCGGTCGGTTGGTCGGTCGGTTGGTTGATCGGTCGGTTGGTTGGTCGGTCGGTTGGTTGGTCGGTCTTACTGTCTGTCTGTTTTTCGGCCTGTCTGTCTGTCGGCTTCCTTGTTGTCCCGCAGTGAGTGTCTGGGTGTCTGCCTGTAAGAGGACTGGTGAATAGCAGTATTGCAGGTGTACTTGAAAAAGTTTTTTAAACGGTTTCTCTTTGCTCTTCAATTTACTTGCAAAGATTCTTCTTCTTATTTTTTTTTTTTTTTTGTATTTTTTTGATTTTATTTTATTTCATTTTTATTTACTTTTATTGCCATTGAAAGACACTTTTATGATTAAAAAACAAAAAGATGTATGAAAAAAAAAAGGAAATCAAAAAATGGCGAATCTTAACTTTCGAGTAATCTCAAATCTCTAGATTAAGCCATTTATAAATACACCCACGTAACAGTAACAGTGAAAAGAACACAGAAGTTGAGCAATGTAAGGCCAAAACGAAGCAAAGGAAAATATATATATATGTAGGTATATGTATATATACTTAGGAGATAGTTGAAAGGATTTAAACCACTACTTCATTCTAACTTGACACTTTGGCATTGACAATGACAAATGTGTTGTCATTAAATTTCGATTTGGCTTGAATTTGTGGCGTGGTATTTCGCTTACAAAAGCTATAATGCTGCCAAAGTTTATTTACAATATATATATATATATATATACTCATAGACATACAAACATTGGCAATCATATCACATTCATTTGGCCTGAACTTCGGTGCTTTCGTATTCTCATTTCATTTCATTTCATTTTTTTTTTTTTTGCTATTATTTTTTGCTATTTTTTTGCTTGTCATTATGGATTGTTTTCCATTTGGTCTTGTATGTTTTTTGTCTCTTCGAATTGATTGTAAAACAATGAACTTGAATACACAAAACGGTTGCCACTAAAATGTATTTCACTTATGTTTTTGTTGCTTTAACATATCGACTATCCAGCTTGATTGATTACTTTCCAAAATGGAATGCAAAATTCAACAACGGCAATCAAAGTAAATATTTCATTTAAATGAGAAATATTTGCACCTGCCTGCAAAAATTTTTTTTATCATCTAAGGACAGTCCCAGAAATAAAATGGTCGGTTTTTTTTGATTTTTTTTTTTTTGTTTTTTATTGCACCAAAATCCAATGATGTTTTTGTAAAAATATGCTTGCAGATTATTAATAAAGGAACATCGCAAAATAAATCGAAATTTGAGTAACACTGCAACCTGAAATCTACTACAGATTTTTTTATGTAGAGAAAAGAGAGTAGAGTCTAGAGAATCTACTTTTGTTGTGGACACTCAAGACCATTTCTCAATTCTACAGTTCTACGTAAAGATTCCATCAGCATATAAAGAATAAAGCTCTACTATGTTACTGTTCTCTACTGTAGAGTCATAGATAAAACATTCTCTCGAAACATTCAATTTCGGTGTTGATTGTGCGATCGTACACAAATTCCCTACTTCGAAGGCGACATTTGCGAACCATGTATTTTGTTCAAAATTTCGTATGCTTTTCGACTGTCAATTAAGAGGATTACTCCATCCTTTTTTACCGCAGTATAATATCCGTGCCTAGGTAACTGCTTGAAATCCTGGCTTGCAGTACGTTCCATCATCCATGGCCATGCAGTCACATTTGGACAGATAATAGTAATACAATGCAATTCTAGCCTTCTTCGTAGCTTCAATGTCTTAGTTTTCTGACGTGGAAGGGAATTTTTGCACTTTATAGATTTCTTCAGGTTTTGAAATTCATTGTGCCGTTGAACTGTTGACTTCTATGTTCGCGCTTTTGCTGGCCTCCCTGGACTCTTAATAACGGCCGGTCAATATTTAAGGCCCCTGGGTTTTTTCGCTGGACCACCTTTTCTCCCTGATCTGTGTTTAATTGCTAAATGAGTAATCTGAGTGTATCGTTTTATGGCCCTTTCGACAGTTTTTATGCACACGCCAACTTCCTTTGTGATCTCTTTGTACGTGGTACTTAAATTTCCCAGGTATTTGCAAATAATTGCTTTCCGATTTTCTTCCACTTGCTAAGACATCTTTTCACTAGCTCATTTTTTTTACTAATGATTATTATTTTCCGAAGAATCTGCAATGTTTCTACTTTATTTTGGAACCAAATATGGTGCTTTAGGATTGATACTTATTAATCAACAGCTCAAAAACAAACGGACAGTATTGTATGGGACAGTCTTTAGATTATGAATTTCACTCATGAATTTCAATGAAATGACTGAAGAAATAAAATCTGATGCTTCGATCGACCCTTAAAGCTCTTCAGTTATAAAGCACACATCAGTGATATTTTATACATTATCCTTTAACTCTTTCCAATCATGAACGCAAATTAGTATCATTTCATTCTATTGACTCAGCCATTGCTTGTGCGCACTCATTCGAGTAGTATAATCAAATTTTTTCCGTTTATTTAAATTTGTATAAACAGTCATCGCAATTTCCATCACAAAAGAACGATTTTTTCGATCTTAAAGCACACAAACACACACACACACGCGCGCACACAAAATACATAAAAAGCCTTAAAAGGGATTCGCATTAAAAATCATTTGAGCTTATCGTTCCGTTCGTTCGTTTATTTGTTTTTCAACGGCCATTCATTCGTTGATATTTAACGCAAATAGCCGCCAAACATAGCGCTTTACCGATGCCGAATGACTGTCATCTCATTGTCAGCTAACACAGCTAACAAAACAGAGGAGAACAGACAGCTAAAAAAAAAATTTATATATATATAAAATAAAAGAGGAGGAAAAGGAAAAGGGCTTTAGAAATAGCAACGATTTCAGCACGATAAAACGATCCGCCTGCCCGTGGCTAATTTTCGATTCCGTGTCTTCTCCTTCTCACATCATTATCAGCACAACACTGTATCAACATAGACGATGGCAGACGATACGTCTACATAAGATGATATCAGGTGGGATTCATCGCATCGAATGGCTCAAAAACACACCGGCTATCTAACTGATAAACTTATGACTGGACTGGCGACAGGCGACTGGTGACTGAAGACTGAATGGCTCGATGGGTGAGTTCATTTTGAATTGAGTACACACTGAGTTTTGAAAGCAAGTGTGAGTGAATAGACTTTTCGAGTTGATACACAAAATTTCAGGAAACGCTGAAAAACGCTTTGATAAATAAATACATTTTCATCCAACAGTCGTTGAAAGCGACATAAAGATGGTGGAAGGGGAAAAAAAACCAAATCCCATCGGAAGAAGGTGTGACATCTGCACATTCCATATTTATTTGAATCATATTTATATATTTGATTTGATTTAGTACTAAACATTCACCTCTCATTCTACACTGATCGAAAAATCGTTGTAAAGATAACAAAATCGAAGTTAATTTAACTACGAACCGACATGATTAATAGAGCCAATTAACCGGCGTAGTTAAAATAATCACAATCGTAGTTAATGAAGAAATTACTTCGCGCAGTAAGTTTGAATACAAATGTCAGGCTGGTGGGGCTGCCACCATTAAGGGGGACACACGTAGGCCTGACGTGGGCCCGTTGCGATATTAAATACGAAAGTTGTAGCAAAATTTTTAATCACGTTGTGCAATCCCATGTCGGCGAGTTCGATCCCCGGTCAGGCGGGCATCAAACGTTTTTTGTTTTTTTTCGTTTTTCTTTTTAATTTTTTAAAATAAATAATAACATTAAATTTACATAACATTCAAAAACTTAACAGGAATAAAAAGCTTCCAAGCAAACTTTTTTGTTGCAAAAAAAAAAAAAAAAAAAAAAGGCGTGATGGAACCTGTTATTTCTGGCTGGGAAAGCTTGTTTTCTCCAATCTGACTGCTCTTTTTTCATTTAAATATTTTTGCATCTACTTGAAATTCCCATTTTTTACACCTTTCGTTTGCCTGCGATGGGATTTGAAGTCGAGGCTTCGGATTGCTGAGCATACTTCCCAGTTTTTTCGATAATAGCTTTTTATATATGTACTTAATTTTGTTCTGTATTCTATGCTTGTTAAAGTCAAGTTAAAATACGTCCGGACCGCCGTTTATAGTGCTGTATAAAGAATACGATCGCAGTATACTTATTACGAATCGTTGTTAATCAGACAATCGTAGTTTTCGCTCAGTGTAGGGACTACTGTTGTTGACCCTTTTCAACTCTCAAACTTTTCTTTTTCATTTCATTTTATTCAACTGGCAAAATAGCCAAGAGGCAAGGGAAAAAATACAAACTAAATTTTAATATTTACACATTTAAGTTGGACAAAGTTGACACACAGAGCACAACAACAGAAAATGTGAAAAAACAACAACAACAACAAAACATACTCTGGGAAAAACCTTTTTGGTTTGTTGGTTTTTATCATTTGCATTTCATACTCGTTCGGACCTTCGAGAGTACGTATTGTATGCGAGCGAATCATAAAGTTCAAAGTTATGACATATGCAATAACAGCATAATTACCCATGAGAACAGAGCACTCATACGCAGTGTATGACAATAATGCTAAAAAAAAAAACACACACACACTCTTTCAACCAAACAAGTTTCGAATGCAAAGAGTTCTGGAAATTCACAAAAATGAAGCTGTAACCGAAAACATGATGAGGGAAAATGTTAGCCAACAATGAAATTTTCTAAAGAGCGTAAAAAAACTCACATTGAAGGGCATTCGGAGGATAACAATTATTTTTGTTTTGTTTTTCGAATAGCCCATGACCTTAACTTGTCAGTGAAAAACTAAAATTATAAACTTGGGAAAATAAACGACATTATATATTTACCGAGAGCAAGGAAATGTATGTGCTTTTTTGACAGGTTTTTTTTTTGACGTGATAACGTCTATTAAATCGAAAATAGGAAACACAAATAGCGAGAATCTACCGACGGCGAATTCAATGTGCGTTCAACATGTTCATCGCTTATTTTACGCGACAACAAAGTTGGTTTGTGAGATAGCGACGCACGGGGAAGTTAAAAAAGCTCTCCCATACCACATCCTCGAACATCTCTCACCCACAAACCACTCAATTACACAAAAGTACAATCCGGTTTAAAAGAGAGAGTTCGCTCTCATGAGAAAGCAGATTGTCTCAATCGTGTCTTCACAAGCAGACAAGGCGAAAATATGCAAAAGGTACACAACGTCCAAATACAAATTTACGTATGGCTATGGGCGCACATACAAATTCACACGTGTCACGCAATCGACGGACAAGCGCGGGACTGCCGAAAAACAATCAGAATGAAAAACACTTCTCAATAGAGCTGGAGAAATATCGATAGTTGCGATCATCAATAGTCTCGATAGTCGATAGTCTGAAATATCGATAGTATCGATAGTACTATCGCAAAATATATTTTAAAATGTAAACATATTTTATTGGAAAATTGCTAGTGATTTCAATCAAGCATATTTGAGCTGTTTAACGTTTAAATATCCACCATTTGAAAGTTTTAAATTTAAAAAAAAATTAATGGTAGTCATATAAAAATTTCATAAAATACTGTGCATAAGAATCCCTCCTCATTTCATATCATGTGGTAATATACAAGAAGCCGAACTTTAAAACCTTTCTTAATCAATTCTCCATACTTTGTAACCAGCTCTGATGCTAGGCGGTAGCTTTGTGACTCTTTTCCTTTGGATATTGAAAAAAAATCGCTTTATTTTTGTTTTCTTTAGGAAACTGATCAGTAAAAATCCCTTGTAAACTTTCGAAGTGATTTTTGGTTAAAGGTAAAATCGAAAAATTCCATAAAAACGGAAAAAACCCTCGTTCTGGCATCAGTGAATAGAATCCAATGTAAGCATGACGCCTTTTATTCTCGTTTGGTTTGTAAAATGGGACACTTACATAAGACTGGCAGAATTTCTGAAGATTTTTCGAGACGTGATAAAGCAAGAACGTGCGTAAGTCATAATCATCATCACCATGACCGTCATCATCACCATCTTCAACACCATAATCATCACCATCATCATCACCCACCTCACCATCATAATCATCATCAGCATCATCATATGATCATCATCATCATCATCACCATCACCATCACCATCACCATCACATCACTCATCATCACCATCATCATCATCATCATCATCATCATCATCATCATCATCACCATCACACCATCATCACCATCATCACCATCATCACCATCATCATCACCATCGTCATCACCATCGTCATCACCAACTTCACCATCACCATCAACCTCACCATCATCATCACCAACCTCACCATCATCATCAACACCATCGTCATCACCATCATCATCACAATCATCATCACCATCATCATCACCATCAACATCATCACCATAATCGTCACCATATTTGTCACAAAACTCACCATCATCATCACAACCATCATCATCATAATAATCACCATCATAATCACCATCATCATTAATCATCATCCAGCAATGTTGCTTTAAATTTGATAAATTTTTTATTAAAAAAAAGATTTGTTTTTTTAAAGGAATTAAAAATTTGTGGCATTTCATTGAATAACGAAGTGGAGGCAGACTATCAACAATTTTCCATCGAAAGTTACGGCTTTTTTACTTTCGTTGGACAAGAACTTCACATGCTCCGCCCTGCTTCTTCTTCTAATTAATAAAATTAATAAAAATAAAAAATAATTATAGGGTGGAGTCTCTTCACGGAAAATTTTTCGCCAATATTTGCCGTTTTCTCGATAAAGGCCAATTTTATGTTAACAATCGTCGTGAAAATTTTTGGATATTACGAGAAAAGCATTGCATACATTTAGGGTTTTTGTTAGTTCCGATCCTTATATAACGTCAATAAGATTCAAACCCGATAAAAATACTTTAGAATTCGACTCCAATGTTAAGAATATGATAACTGAACAAATAGGTAAGTATATGCAGCAATTCAAAATGAAAACCCAGAGTGGTGAGAAACATTTTCACAGATCCAGGAGAGGTACCCCTAGGGACTATCAGATTTCAACCATTTTTTGTACACGCTAATTTTTTACCAAAGATAACATTCTGGTTAAGTCGTATTTAAATCGGCTGAGTTCTAGATGTAGCTGCCATACAAAACAAAAAGGATATGTCTATGGGGGCTAACCCAAGGGTTGGAGCAATTACGATGAATTTGGGTTTATACCAATTTTCATTATGACAGGGCCACTTATTCTATATTTTTCCGCAAAATGTATGGAGTGATCCCACTGTGGGACGTCTATATTCAACATATCTAGATCCCAAACAAGTGAGGAATGATGGTCTTCGCTTTTGCAGTTGGCATCGTAACGATTTCTTTAAATAGCACCAACTTTAAGATTTTAATCTTTCTATACTTGGACTATTGTATCTTAAATAAAATAAGCGATATTAAAACAATTAACGGAGAATACTATAGATTTAATACAATATAAGTACCTAAAACTTCAAGTATTGGAACAAAGCAGCCTTGCGGGTGGACCTTTTCAACGAGAATTTTGAATGTTTGATTAGGCCCTTGAATAGGTATCGAATTCGTTTTCTTATAAACCTGTTGACTTTTGTGACATCTATTGCCAACAGTCTAATCCCGTAAAGATTCTCACCAAAGAACTAACTCCCTAGCCAAATTGAATTCCAACCAAAAAACTTTACATTATTAAACTCTCATCACTTTAAGCCGCTTTCGGAATTTAAAGGAAAAAAAAAAAAAAATAAATAAAGGATCTTCATGAAATAAACACTTCTCGTTATACGCAAAAAATAAAAAAATAAAAAAACATCGAACAAAAGAAGACCGTTTGAACTGTAGAAATAAAGAAGAAGTTTAGGAAGAAGAAGCAGAAAAATATGAAAAGGATATACCGAAGGAATAAAGAAGCAGCAGAATTTCGCAAAAGCATCTCTTTTGAAAAGAAACTCAAATCCTATAATTTGAACCCTTTTACGAAGGAATATAAAAGCGAACACATTACTTTACGGAAAAAGGCGCATGATGGAATGAACAAACATATTAACAGAACGGTAAAAGCGCATGGAAAGCAGCGCGCTCGATGCTCGATGTAAGAAAATTCACTTAAACGAGTGCGTTCGTGTGTAAAGGAATACTCACTCAATATTGAACTGAAATCAAACGAAAACGAAATTTTGCGCATATGTTCTTGAAAAGGGTAGGTATTTATGTACGTTCGGTTCCAAGGAGCGTTGTTGCTCCTTTGTGCCATCCATTCTCCCTATCTTCCGTTCGTTCTTTCATTGCGATCCTTTCGGTTCGTTCGATCCGTATATCGAGGTGAGGAAAGTGAGACTTCGATTTGTGAATGTGGTAAGCAAGAACTACGCGAGATATCGCACCGATTCGTATCGATGGCGTCGTTAAGTTGTTGCCGTCGATATCATCATCATCATCATCAGAAAAGGCATCTTTGGAATCAATGAGCGTAAAATGCCTGACAATGAAGCATGTTGAACGCGTGTGGAAATTCTTCCTTTATTTATTTATTTTTTTTTTCTTTCTTATATACTATATATGTATGTATATATGAATATTTACTTTTCCTTTCATCTTGGCGGGGCGAGCACTTGACTAACAACGTCTCATCGCAACTGAAGGAACAAATTTATTATTATTTTAAGCGTGATTCTTTTCCAATTGCTGAGATTTCCTTTCTCGGCTCTTTGATATTTCACGAAAGTTTTTTCCCTTTTTTGTTGTATTTTCATTTTTTTATTTATGTTCTCAAGCCGGATTCTTTTACACTTTTCGGTTTTTTATAGCTTCATTTCTTTGTTGCTGTTTTTTTATTTTTTATTTATTTTTTTTTTCCGCTTTTTTGTTACAATGTGTGACGAGGGCTTAAAAAAGTTATTGGGTTATCTACCAAGTTTTTGGAAAACATTTGAAATTCTTTGAGCGTGAAATTTATTTTAAAAGGGTTGTGGAATTTCTTATTTCATTTTATTTTATTTCATTTTTTTCTCTTCTTGTTTTGAGAACTTAATGGAATCAAACCTAGAAATATGTAGCTCATGTACACGCATGTACGCATTAATCTTTAAAAGGGTACGGTTCGAGTGAGTGATTTTAAGCTTTGTTAAATTATTGTATATTGAAATCATTTAATCCTGAAATATGTGCAGTACTTCATCTAAGCATTGAGGTTTGATTTCTATGGTACTTCCATTAAATAGCAGTTTTACCTTACAGCAGTCACGAATTTGGAAGGTTTATGCGATGGAGTGTCTATATACAATGAAGAGCAGATAATAAGTGTTCATTCGAACTTTTTCGATGACATATAAAAAAGTAGATCCTTAAAGGTTGTTATTTTTTTGAAGACCTCAAAATGCACCCCTGAGGAGTTATAAGGGAAAGAAAGAAATTTGCAGTTGTTTCAGAAAAAAAATTTTCACGCCTCAACGTTTGTATCCAAGATAAAAATTTTAATGCAGTTCGACAGAGAATTGTCAGATTTTTCTAGACGTATAAAATAGTCTTACACTTTATTGCAGCTTCAAGGGTATTTGAGCCTTCAAAGTCAAAATTTCAAAATTTTTTAAACATTTTTTGACCTTATTTTTTGGTCCTATTAATACCCAAATTTTTTATTTTATTCAAAATGCTGGATCGATTTCCTATAATTTGTTACCACATATGTCTAATAAATTTTTTGAAAATAAGATGAGAAAGTTAAATATCATGTAAGGCGAACGCTAAGACATTAAAATCGGAAGTGTCTTGTAAGTCTTTTTCTATTGGAGATGTGAACACATTCAATTGTTTATCCATTGGAGAAAAGATCTTGTATCATTTTACAACAAAAAATTCTTGGTTTTTCATATATTTATTCGACCCTTTTCGATTAAATGAATTTATATTTTTGTACTTCTATTCTTCGGCCTTAGGGTCCAAATATTTCTGTTTTGAAGTAATTACTTTTTGGCAATTGAAAAAAATCTTTTTTTCTAAAACGTAGAAAGCTGATGCGATCGATTTCGAACCCAGCTGCGAATTGCCCTACGCTATTCCAGAGCCAAAATTTTTTTCATTACTAGGTATCTATCAGACCTGGGCAGACGCAATTACATTTCGTAATTGATTACACACTCAATTACAATTACTTGTAATTGTAATTGAAAATTTTCCAATTACAATTACAAGTAATTGTAATTGAAGTTTCTCAATTACAATTACATGTAATTGTATTACATGTAATTGTAATTGAAAAATTTCCAATTACAATTACAAGTAATTGTAATTGAATTTACTCAATTACAATTACATGTAATTGTAATTGAATTTTTTCAATTTCAATTACATGTAATTGTAATTGAAATTTTTCCAATTACAAGTAATTGTAATTGAAACACCTCAATTACATTGAAAAACAAGTAGGAAAGCTAAGGTTGGTCTAGCCCGAATACGGTATAGTCAGCTTTCTAATCTTTTGCCGTATAAATATTTAAATGTATAAAATATATAAGCTTCCTACTTGTTTTTCAATGTAATTGAGGTGTGTAAATTACAATTACTTGTAATTGGAAAAATTTCAATTACAATTACATGTAATTGTAATTGAGTAAATTCAATTACTTGTAATTCAATTACTTGTAATTGTAATTGAAAAATTTTGTAATTGGGTTTGCCCAGGTCTGGTATCTATTAGCTAAGTACATATTTATTATTAAAAGATTTTATTTCTTTTTCTTTTTTAATTAATATCAAAAAAAAAGGTCGCATAAAAAGTTTTTAAAAAGTTTTTCGACTTCAGAAAGCCAAAGCTTATAAGGAAAGTGCATTGAGATCTGTATGAAATCTGTGATAAAAATGTTTAAGTGTTAGCAGTGGCGCTGCTTTCAATACCACTTTGTTTATGTAAATCAATTCGATCGATTCGCTTTAGAAAATGGAAGATTTTCCATTTATGACTTTGCTAGTGATAATTGCTTTCATTGAAAATACAAATATCCATAAAGGAATTTAATCAACGAACCGTTTAAACCAATGCTTAATTTATCAATCTATTGGAGACAACAACTTTCGATAGCTTTTTGAATGATGAATACTTTTGAAAAATTTTTTCCATGATGCTCTCAATCGATTTGGCTTTGAAGGCTTGAAGCTTCCACATCACATTTTTGGACAGCTTTCATCGGGATGGGATCCGAACAATGCAAAAGTAAAAAGACCTGCAACAAATTCTTCATGTTATCTCATGCTGAAGGCAAGTGTTTATGGTTTTTGTTTTTTCTTCCTTTTTTCTCCCTTTCTTTTTCTCCTGTTATTGAAAGTAATAAAAATATACACATGAAAGTATATACGAAATGCTGAAAACGTAAGAATCTCTTACATTGTGTATGTTTAAGTGCGTGTGTACGCTTTTGTGTGCTAGTGTGCATAAGAATATGTTGAATCCTTACCAATACGGCTACCTGCAATCATTAACTAAACCGAACAGAACGAAGTGAAATTTTCTATTATGGGTACAGCTGTGTCCTTACATCCGTTCTCTCATAATATTGACCAATAAGGAAATTCATGTGCATAAAGCGTAGGTACACTCAACTCGTATATTCTATTTTAATAGCCTTCCTCTTCCGTTTCATGTGCTTGCTTAATGATTCCTAACGTTCTAAAGCTTTCATTTATAGCATGAATATTAGAACATTGAAAGGAATCTCACCTGCGTCCATTGAAGTCAATTGAGGGCGCATTTTTCGAACGCCAGTGCGCACTCGATAGAACTGAAGCAATGAGCTCAAAATTTTATATGCATCTATATATGTACATTTTGTTGTCATTTTATTTTTATTTTTATGTTCCATTTATAGGGGTCTTACTCTAAGCAGAATTGCTGCCAATTTGGCAAGCAACAATGCAGAAGCAGCTTGTTTTCTACACATTGCTTAATTCTTGTTAAGCTTTTCCTGAGTTTTTATAGTTATTTCCATATAAAATTTAATCCGCTTAGACTCTCTCTCTCGCTCACACTTGTGCCATGACGTCAACACACTAGTTTAACCTACACATGCTTATACAAACATATACATATACTTATATATATGTATAAACACACTTTCTGTGCTGCTTTCATACTTGAGCAATTTTGATTCTTTTAATTGTAAAATGGCAACATTATTGCTTTTGTACATTGCCACAAGAACAACTAATAACATTAAAATCTTATGAGCGGTAGCATCATGAATTTCTTGTTGCTTTTGCTCTTCACATTGAATGAAGTTGTTGGGTTTTTTAATTTAAAAGCGTAGCGACTCATGTTTGATACTTGCTTTCCAGCTTACTAACTATAATCTCAATTTAGTTGTACTTTACATTTTCAAAGGATTACTTAAGATCTTAAGCTAGGTGTCTATTTTAATCAAAATTTCTTTTTGCAGACTTTTACCTTTATTTTGTTTTGATGTCACGTCTTGTAGAATCGTAAATAGAGAGCGCGAAAAAACTCCCCTGCCATCACGAAGTTTCAGATGTCTAGAAATTGGAGATGCAAGACTATCGATAGTGGGACCATCGGGGACCGGATATTCGGTATGTATTAAAGATATCGTGGGCCTACTCGTTTCATTTGCGACCATAGGGTGTCAGGAGCAAAACTGCCACTGAAAAATGTACCTACTGCTTTTTTTTAAATTTTTTTAAAAAGACGTATACGTAATGTTACGGCCTACTATATTTTTTCGAAATAATATTGCTCATACGTCGGGTACTAAAACTAAAAATTGCTCGATGGGACCGATGTTTGAGGCTTAAGGGTATGAAAATTAGACGTTGACCGATTCTCAGATCTGCCCGATATGTAGGTACACAAAATTTCATAAAAATCAGTCAAGCCGTTTCGGTGGAGTTTGGCAAGAAACACGAGAATTTTATATATAAGATTTATAGTATTCATGGCTTTATGAGCCTTCAGCATGTTAAACAACCGCTCAAGGAGGCGTTGATAAAAGTCCGTTTCTTACAAAAATTCTTTTCTGAAGTTACAAAGTATTCTAGGTTCTTTAATATTCCGAATTGATTCGTCTTATGGACTCTAAAAGAGGGTGTTTCATCATTGTATGTAAGTTTCAGACCCGACTGACTATGACGCCCTTGTTTGTTGGTCTATGTATGTTCGTACCAAGTGAGTTAGTGAATTCTTAATTCGTTCATTCGTTCTTTTATTCATACAGCATTTAACTGCTGGCGGCGACGGCAGCATTGAAGGTGACACCTGTCATCAAACCGAAAATCCAATCATCCAATTTAAATTCATTACATCAAAACGCGAAAAGTGCTAATGTAATTACAATTTTCATGAACTCTTGAAAATTTCCCCCAAAATGACAATACATACTATTAAATTAGTGCTTATTGTTATATTTGTTGTTTCTCGTGCCAACGCGCGTTGTTGTTGATTATTATTTTTATTAGCATTTCCCACAACGCAACAACGAACGAGTGACATCGGGAAACATGTCACCGCAAAGAGTGTCTCCTTTTATTACTTTCTTCAGGCGGCGGACCCCGGTAAAGTTTTTCGTCAAGAAATTTTGTAGGGTGAATTTTGTTTTCGTTGTTTTGTTCTTTTGTTTTGTGAAGGAAAGAAAGAGCGCCTTTTGTTGAGTATCTTTTTTCCTTACTCAAGTACAGTAAGCCCGTACTGTCTGTACACATGGCGTTTCGATAATGATAATAAATATGCCGAGCACGTTTTATATCACTAGAATTAAGTTCGTGGATACATAATAAGTGCAGGGCGTAAAATAATTTTGTAAATACTCCCGACTCTGCTTAGTTAAAAGATGCTGAATTAGAGTTCGTCAAAACCACAGAAACGTAAAACGAGAGCAGCAACAAAAACAATTAAGGATGCTATAGTCAGGCGAACCTGAAACTAACTATAATACCGGGCACAGATAAAACGGTGAGCTATATTCATATGCTTGAAAATTTTTTTTTATAATTGGTAGACCACGGCTATTTTTAGGGCTATAAAGGAGCCTCCCGTATGCCCACTTCCGCTTAAAAGCTTCATTTTGCCGTCATTTTGCCACGACCGAAAAAATCTGCATTTAGAAAATTTTTATGATTTTCATAAGTACTGTAGGTACATCTAAAAGTGGTCCGATGAAGCGCTTAATCGAGCTTAATCTTGCTCAGGTCTCTGCCAATTTCTTTAAGACAGCTCAACTCCTTCGATGAGAAAACTGTATTCAGATAGACAAACCGACTGTTGGACAGGAAGATGAACAGACATCCGATTCTCCCGATGACGATGATCATTTCAGTACATTGTTTGTATCTGGACTGGCTCAAGGTATTACACACAACCGCACAAACGCAATCCATCCTCGGCACCGAGTGTTTCGGGTTAAACAGAGCAAAACAAAAGAAATTAATTTCATTTTAATGTCGATTTTGTCAAATTGTCAATTCCGTTGGAAATTTGGTACCGGTGTGCGAACCACTAATTGGCATGCTATACCTATTCAAACACACATACATATTTTGGTCAAATTATTGTTGCCACAAAGCAACGCAGTTGAATGCCACGACGACTGCCAAGATGAAGATGGCGACGAAGATAAAGATGAAGATGAAGAGCAAAGGCGTAAGATGGAAATGGATTCGAAATCGTGCATTATTATTTCAGCTCGGAAGAGGTTGTTTTTACTCCGAATATAAATGACACCGACACCGACACCAACACCAACACCAGGTATCGAAAATAATTAAAATCTTGGTCACGTCTGCGTTTGGGCTTAAGAGACTCTTTGTTAACATGAAGAAACGTAAAACAAATTTGCTAGGAAATTATCACTGTCATTCAAATTATGTCCATGGGCAGTTGGAAAACTTTAATTAAAACTAATTGATGGAAAGTCTCCAAAAGCCAATTCTTCCTTTTCTTTTGTTTTTGATTTCTTGAAATTGTGCCTGCAAATGAAAGGATAGAAATATTTCCTTTTTGAGGTCAAATTTTTATCGTTTTACTCTCATTATAAGTGCAATCGAATGTATGTATATAGAAAAGTTTTGGGGTGCGCCGGATATCCGGTTTTGGGCATATATAGCCATATTTCACTTATCCAATTAGTTCGTCGAATATCCGGACGGATGGAAATAACTTTTTACCATAATTAAACAATATCGCACTCATTTCGGACTTTAAAAAATCTGAGCATATTTTCAGGGTATTTTACATTTATTTTATATATTCAAAAAAAAAAAAAACTTCTATTAACTTTAAAAGCTGCCATCGGTTCCAGAAGCCGATCCATTGACAGTGAACATATTCGCAAGCCTTTTTTCTCAAGAAATCTAACATTTCCTTTAAGATATTGGAATTCGGTACAGAGAACATTTTGAAGATTCTCGCAAGGATACGTTGGTATTCGGATATGGGTTTTTATCAGAATTTCTTTCATAAGATAATTGAGGGATAATTGCAGTTAAGTATAGTTGTCAGTACCCCAGAGACTTCACAGCTCGAACTCCTATTAATTAAATATTCCTTAACTCGAACTAAATGGGAAGTCAATAGCGTAGAGAATGTGAGAGAGAGAGAATGTAAGAGAAAGAGTGTCGGACAAAGAGAATGTGAGACAGAGAGAATGTGGGAGACAGAGAGAGTGTGTGAGAGAGAGAATGTGAGACAAACAGAATGTGAGAGAGGGAATTTGAGAGAGAGAGAGAGTGTGAGAGACAGAGAATGTGAGAGAGAGGGAATTTGAGAGAGAGAGAGAGAATGTGAGAGAAAGAGGATGTGGGAGAAAGAGGATGTGAGAGAAAGAGGATATGAGACAGAGAGAATGTGAGAGAGAGAGAGAGAGAGAGAGAGAGAGAGAGAGAATTGGAGAGAGAGAATATGAGAGAGAAACAACGAGAGGTAGAAAGAATGTGAGATAGAGAGAATTTGCGAGACAGAGAGAGAATGTGAGAGAAATAGAATGTGAGAAAGTGTGTGTGATTAAGATAGAGTATGAAATAGAGCGAGAGAGAGAGAGATCGTGTGTTTGAGAGAGAGAGAGAAGGAGAGAGTAATTGTGTGTGTGTGTTTGTTGGTTGTGTGTGAGAGAGATTGTTAGAGAGAGCGTGTGAGAGTATGTTTGGAAGAAAGAGAAAGTTCGAGAAATAAAAAGGATTCCTCATTTCGTTTTCTTAAATAATTTTTTAATTTCTTCCATTCACTAGAAACGGCTGATTTTTTGCACTCCATAACAGAGACATAAGCCACAGTAATGATATAAGCTGGATTTTTTCCATTCGCTCTCAACAACAATGGCACTGATTAGCTCCGAAAACTTTGAGTTACAAAAAATAAAGAAATACTTAATCAAATAAAACTGAAAAAAATAACGCAGACAAAAACTTTTGTAATCCAATTTACTATTCAAAATGAACTTTTTGATACGAGCATGAATGTCGAATCAGAACAAACAAAAAAATTACTTCCTTTGTAAACACTGCGCTAGCTCTAACATAAATTCGTTTAACGAAATGCAAGCGAAGGAACTTCAACTCGCTCACTGCAAGGCACGGGAATCCATCAAAAACAACATTCGCGCGACTGACAAATTGTATGCGAGCAAAGGAGACGATTGAACATATATGTACCTATGTATATGTACAGACGGAGCGCGACATCTAGAAGGGCAGAGTAATAGACTGAGAGATAGTCTTAAATCCATTGATAGAGATAGAGATAGAGATAAAGGGAGAGTGTGAGTGAGAGGAAGATTATTTTGCAGAATGGTCATATATTTCCATGTTAAAAGTTTCTTACGAAAAAAGAGTTTAATACTTAAGCTGATGATGACGGCTATGGCTGCTCGTCTCCTTGTCAGCATTAAGCCGTTTTCGTCGTATACGAACTGGATTTCTGAAAGATTACGCTTTAAGCAAACACACTCGCACACATGCACATACAGTATGGACGCTCATGAGAACGCACACAGACGCACAATTCCGAACGTGGTGCTCGCTCTTGAGACAGGAGCAGTAATGTGTGTATATAAAGGAGAGCTGGAGGGCGGGAAAGCAAATCGTAGACTTCGTTTCATTAAATCCCTAACGCACAAATGAAAATATAAATATTTAAATAGAGTAAAAGAGGAGATAGAATAATAATATAATAATAATAATATAAAAACGGGTGAGGCTGGAGATGCGGCTGCCGGGCTTGAGCATGAGACTGAAACTAAAACTGAAGGTAAAACAGACACAACATCGCATGTCCCTGTCATGACATGCCACGGGTACAGAACGTCTAACGACAAACGACAAACGAAAGACAACACAACAGCGTCAGCATCAAACAGCCCCATCATCTGTTAGCCAAACGAAAGGATGGTCACTCGACCCTTACGCCAACGGTTTTCGCTGTGAATAAACATAAATAGAAAAGCGAGCAGAAACAACACACTGCGCCATCATCCATCCAGCAGTATCAAAGGTCATATGTGACTTCAAAGTTCGGCAAGTAAAGGTGGACAAAAAAACGCTACCAACACCTAAAGCCACACTTCATCGTAAAGGCATGCCAGTTGGGTTCGGTTCGGTTCGGTTCGGTCCTGGGTCTTGTGATGTCCGCGTGTGTCTTTTTCGATACCTCATTGCACTGCCACTTAACTTAATTAATTCCAATGGCATATTATCCAAACAAACTTTTTTTTTCTCTGAATATCCTTCTCTACGTTACATTGAATAACACTCTTCAGTGGGATTAGATTGGATCAAAATCTTTGATGGTTTTTAATTAAACATTTCCACAAAGTTTCACAATTAATATTTAAAGCGGATTATGTGAATACAATTCGATTTTATTTCTGAAAATACACGAAGGCTCAATCTTCAACTGTATAGTAAGAGTATTAATAACACTGCTCAACATATTGATTTTTGTTTAATGCCACGCTTTCAGTTTAAGGCAAGTACACAGTAAAAACTAAAGTTTAAATTTAATACCAATTTTGGTGTTTATATATAACAATGCCAAAAAGGAATTAAATTAAAACCTTTTTGGTTTAAATAAGGAGAGTGAAAAAATTGAGAATTTTTTGTATGAATTATAAAAAAAATTATATGCATAGAGCATAAATGAGAGACATTGCCTCACAATCTGATGTCGGCGAGTTCAATCCCCGTTCAGGCGAGGATATTTTTTTTTTGTGTTTTTTTTTTTTTGACGAATAAGTAGATAATAATAATTTATTATAGTAAAAAACTAAGAGGAATAAAAAGCTTGCAAGCAAAATTTTTATTAAAAAAAAAAAAAATAAATAGAAAGATCCCACAGCAGAATTCATAAGAATTCTTGAAACACCATGAGACATGACACACACGTTTTTGAAGGCAGGATAGATACTTTTAATCGTATATGGCTGGTAACTAGGGCTTGCAATCCCGGGATCCCGAATCCCGAAATCCCGGGATCCCGAGCCCTTATTTTGTCCCGGGAAAAAAATCCAAATCCCGGGATTTTCGGGATTTTCTTTGCCATTTTTTTCTGGTAAAATTTTGCCGTTTGTGTACAACATTGACATAACAATTTACTGATAAATCAAATCGATATACATAAAATCGCGATACTTCGCTATTTCGATAAGCCCTAACTTATGCTTAATTCAAATTGTGACTCAAGAAATAAGTCTTTTTCTTCATTGTGGAAAACTCGGCACTTGTCTGCAATTAGCACATGACTACCTGTTAACAATTCCTGTCACAAGTGTTGAGTGTGAGAGATGTTTTTCAACATCTGGAAAGTTTTGTAATAAAATAAGATTTAGGGTGGTAGCTACCAGCCAGGTTTAAGTCAATTCTTAGCTTTCGCTTAAATTTTCGTAGTTACCAAATCAATTAAACCTGGTTTATTACCCCATCGAAGCAGTCATAAATTTTGAAGAATGGCAATGTTCGAAAATTCGAAGAGAGCAGAGAAAGCTAAACAAAAAACATATCGCACACTAATCACTAAACCGGCACAATTCAAAATTTTTTCAATCATTTTGTCGTGTTCGCCAACATTTTACTGCAGGAACAAGAAGACTTTGAAACTTAACATTGATATTTATTGATTCTCCAGTTAATAAAAAATAATATAAGTTTAGAAAAGAAATTGATTTTACAAGCGTCGAGAGTTGTAGGCTGTTTGCCCGAGAAATGTAAAATTTTGAGTTGTGCCGATTTAATGATTAGTGTGCGATATGTTTAAAAAAATTCAAAAGAAATAATACTTTTGTTCAAATTTTAAAGTTTTTCCATCGGCCTGCTAGTTTGAAAGAGTTTTCGAAAACAGCCAAAACCATATATTTTTGGACTTAAATCTAAAAATGTGGCAGCACATTTTCGAATATCGAATTCTCTAAGACCGGTTTAATTTGACTTGGTAACTACCACTTTTACTTCGCAAGATTAAGATTTAGCCTTAGCTTAAACTTTTTGGCAACTACCACCCTTAGTCTCTCAGACGATACACTTGATGCACTCGTTTTGCTTAGAAGTTATTTCAAAGTTAATTGATCTGCCAATTGTTACCTGAATATATATACATAAATATATATAAAAATTTTATTTAAAACGAAGTTATACTCAAAATTCGATACAAAAATACACTTTTTTGAGGTGCTACAGCTCGTAAACGGTACCACTTAGAAAGGTGGGTTAAAAGCAAAGCATATTTCTCTTGAATCGACCTATCGGCGGTTTCATTTTTTGCTAAAGTTTTCTGGACAACCTGTTTATTTAATTTTATATTTTTTATGTTATTATATTTAACTTTAAGATGAAAAAACCTTTTGTTCATGCGAGACTGAATGCTCTTTTTGGTTATTAGTTTAAATAAAAGCTATTTATTTAATAAAAGCCGTTTTTACTACCTATATTTTGACGCATTCTATTAGCCACGAAAATTTTCGGGATCCCGGGATCCCGGGAATTATAAAAAATTAATCCCGAAATCCCGGGATCAGAAAACCCGTCCGGGATTGCATGCCCTACTGGTAACTAACTATGTTTTCTCCTTCCCGAGTAGATCAATTTTTCCTTGTTCCAAGTTCAAAATTTACTTTACCTTTTCCAAGCCCAAATTTTTCCAAAATTTCTTTCGCCTGCGACAGGGTTCGATCTCGGGCTTTTCAGAATGCTAAGCAAAACGCTAAGAAAAAATATCATTCGCGCGTTCTAGATTTATTATATCAACGTTCGTGAAAATCAAACTATAGACGCTTCGTACGTATGTATGATAGCTAGAGCTGAAGTAGGCTTTTTTGTTAATTGTATACTTAAGTTAAGGAAGCTTGAAGACTTAAGAGCACCTTAAGTGTCAAGCGGTTTAACAGTGAAATTTTTATCCAAAACTCACGAAAATTGTTTCCGGCAGGCAACATTTGAAAAAACCTATATTTTTTGTTTATACTTTTTTAAAATTCGTTAAATTAGTGAAATTCCTTCATTAAATAAATTTGAAAACTTATTTAAGGAGCACTTAAAATTTGTACTGTTAAAATGCTTTACAGACTTAAGCTTTACTTAAGTACTAAGGAGACCTTAAGTATACACTGTAATATCGGGCCTAAATCGAACTGATTTGGAATTTTTGACTGTGAATTTGTTGAATTTTTTGCATTTTTGTTTGAATTTTTTTGAATATTTTTGGAATATTTGTTTGAATTTTTTTTCTTTATTTTACATATTCCAATTCCGAGGCATAATGATTGCTATATAATCGCGAGAGCAATTTGAAAATTTAAGAATTTTGTTCATTTTTGAGATCATTTAAAACCAAAAGGTATTAAAATAAAACTTTTTGGTATTAAAATTCAAATTTAATACTAAAAAGATTTAATTTTATATCAATTGGTTTTGATTTTAAACCTTTAGTTTTTACTGTGTAGTTAATTGATTGACTAGGGATTTATTGGACAGCAAACATAATATTTGAAAATTTTTTCGAACGTGTATTAGTGGAGGTAGCATCAATGTTGTACCATTGGATCATTGCAAATTCTATGAGCGATGAGGACATGGCCACAGCCTCTCCATTAAAATTTTATATGAAACTTTTAAGGAAAAATTTTGACCTCAGGGGACTTAATAAATAAAAAATCATCTTCCAAGACGTATTTTTACAAAAAATTGTTGGTGCTAAAATGGTGAACGAAAATCAAATGAAAGAGCCAAAAAAAAAAAAAAAAAAAAAAAAAACGTTTCGAATTTCGAATCTCGTGCTCTATTAGTTAAAAAAAAAAAAAAAACAGATAGTCATGATAGCTTTCAAATGGTATGAAGTTAGTAAATAAAAACGAGTTTCCAAAATTTTCTTCCATTAAAGTGGACAAAAAAAAATTTAAGAAAATAATTAAGCCTTAAGCTTGAGGTACAATAGGTGCGACAGAACGACACGACGATGCGCTTTGTCGTCGTTATCTGTCAAATGTAATATCAATACACGCAAACCTATGGAACAACGTACAATGCTCTCGGATACGACAGCACGATGCGACAAATATTCGAAAAATTGAACGATTTGACATTCTGAAAGCAGGGATGGTTGCGTTAAAAACAGGGCTGATATCTGAAACATCTGTTTTGAAAGGTAAATGGAAGTTATGAAATGGATAAGCTCAGCGAGGAAAATATTCAAATATTAATAGATTTGGTGCGCGAAAAGCATATGTTTTATGACAAGGGCCATCCGCACTTTAAAACAAGTAAGGGTGTTATAGTCAGGCGAGCCTGACAATAGCATACCCGACACAGACACACGTGTTCAAATAATTTTTAATATCAAGAGGTGTTTAAGGCCATAAAGGGCCCAATACACCGACTTTTGTTAAATTTATTTATGAAAACTGCCCCTCTGCCACGCCCACTTTTCCAATTTTTTTTGGAATTCTAATCGGAGGCTTAGATATACGCTCAAATCCTAAGTTTGATTGAAATATTTGGAAAAAGTCCGAATTTTGAGGCAGTTTTGAGATTTTTGTGACAGACCCTAGTACTGGAGGTACCCCTAAAAATGGTCCGATCGGGTCCATTCTTGTTCTTACTCATGTCGCCGTGAGCACACATACCAAATTTTGTCAAGATAGCTCAACTCCTTCGGTAAGATAACTGTATACAGGCAGACAGACGGACAGACGAACAGACGGACAGACAGACGGACGGACATGTCTAAATGGAATTTCCTGGTGACGCTGATCATTTCTATACAAATTTTTATGGTTTATCTCGACTGGTTATGGGGTGTTACACAGAACCACACAAACGCAATATACCCTCGACACAGAGTGTGTCGGGTATAAAAAGCGATTGGAAGGACCAAGTGTGGCAAGAAATAGCAAGAAAGCTACATTCAAATAGTCAATGTCAAATTGCTGAACATTCATACGAGTGGCCTTACAAAACATTTCAGGATCGTCTTTTTTCATTCCAATAAATGTTGTAGCGTAAGATCCCAATTGGTCCCGACATTCGAACATTGGTCGAACCCACCACTTTCGCGTGCGCTTTTTTACCTCAATGTATTTTCGATGGCCTAAAAATGCTGCCGTTGCATACAACAAAATTCGGTGCGAGCTTAATGCTCTCATTTTCCTACTTTTTTTTATCGCAAGGTTTAAAATGTTATTGTCAAATTTTTTTGTCGTTTGTCGATTGCAAACGATACGATTTTCCCTGCTATTGTACATTGGCTTGCAACACGACAAATCGGATGCGACAAATCGTTTTGTCGTGTCGTTCTGTCGCACCTATTGTACCTCAAGCTTTAATCAAAAATTTATTCACGACACCAACAGCACCAAAAGCAGAGTTGACGTGTGTTATTGCTAGCGATAGGGTAAAATTTAATTCACTCAAGCTCAATCCTTTTTGAGTGATGCATTCAATCTCTGGCCCATCGACTAGAGCTCAAGTATTCATGAAATTATGAATTCCGAGAATCTCCAGCGATCTTAATTGGATTATTTCCTTAAGAAGAAGTAGGCGTTTATAAAAGATATTTGAAATGAATAGAAAAAAATTTGAAAATTCCTTCTATTTTGTGGATTTTTATCAACCTCAAATGTTCACTTTTAGGTAGTATGATTCCTTACTTGAAGTGAATTTTAAATTGTGATTATTATAATAATTTTTTTTTTTAACGCAGCGAGTTTACAAAAAGAAAGTTTTTCAATTTCATTTGACTTTATAAATAATGCTGGCACAATATTCAAATAAAACTAGTGGCACTTTATCATCATCATGAATGGCAACGTCAAGCCGAAAAACTGCTTCAATTCTTAGACAAAGCGAGAAAGGAAAGTGTAGTGACAAGAGTAGTCAAATGCAAACTTCAGTAGAGCTATGAAAAAATATGCTCATCCAAAGAGTAGCAGCATCATCAATAAACAACATTTTCACTGAGCGAATGAATGAATGACGCCGTGAGGTTGCTGGGTTTTGAGGTTGCGAGTGCGAGTGCGAGTGCGAGGGTGAATGGATGACTGAACAGCATTATCATGTTGAAACGTTGAATGGGACAAGGAATGGTGATGACGATACATGTTGAAAATCACCTTCTCCGCAAAAAAAAAAATAAAAATAAAAATAAACTGCGAGGGGGAAGAAAAGAGCGGCGGCGCCTGCTCACACGCGCTTTAACATTACATGGAAAATACATTTTCTTTTTGGTGTAATAAATCCATAAAAAAATAAAAAAATGGCGACACGATACGTCTACATTTGGAATACACGTGCAGTCTTTTTTTCTCTCTATCTCTCTCTCTCTCTCTCTCTCTCTCTCTATCTATTTTTTTTTTTTTTTTTTTTTGAGCAAGCCGGGTTCACGGCAGACTATTCCCAAAGGTCGTTACTGCCAAGGTAATTGGTACTTTGTTCGTACTAACTACATTGGGAGTTAAAGGGGAAATGAAAATAAAAACAAATACTAAAAAAAAGGGCCAACTTTACTGATTTCGCAGCAGCCCTCACAGATATCTCGCACAACTCCCCTTCCTCAGACATATGAAGAAAGAGCAAATACCTATACATATGAGGGGGGCAGAAAGCGAAAGTGCGTGGAGAAAACTGGCAGCTCAAATTTGATTGATTAACTTCTGTAACTGAGTTAAATGTTTTCCATTTCTCCGAAGCTGAGTGGAGCGGAGCGGAGCGTTGGCTGTTTGGTCAAACCTCCTCGAATGGAATGCGGTATGTGGATGGCACACACACTGCATTATTTAAAGCAAATCGGAAGCAAGCAAACGGACATGTTTCCCAGCAGATTTTCCCCTCTGTTTAAAGCAAGTGAGCCGCTTTCAAGCCTGCGTTGGAGTGCTGTATCGTACCGCAGCGAACAACGTTGCTGGTACCATTAATTTGTTTTTCAATTTTGATTTTTTTTTTCTATAGCCCTGTATTTGAGAACGAATTGAGAGGATGGGGTTGGTAAAATTGAAAAAGCGATTGAATCCTGAGCAACTCCTGGAAATGACGATAAATAAGTAATAAATGATTTACAATGGCTGAAGGCTTTTGGCAAAGACTTCAGTAAGATCAAAGGTTTCCATGGTTTCAAGGCTGCTTTCAAAACACTTTCATGAGGCACGGAGTTTTTTTTTTATCTTTTATTATTATTTCTAGCATGAACGTTTGATGGATGGGTTAATGCTGCATGCATCGAACTACAACAAAAATATTTGTTCAAAGTATCAGTTTGTTGCTTCTTCTTGAAAACAGCATATTACCGTATTTGTGTCCAACATGCCGTATGAGTGATGCGCTTTTCTACCTTATTTCGCGCATTTGTACTGCATACGCACGTTTAGCGTTAGGAGCATACATATCTGTACTGAGAGCGTCTATGTGCACATACGTTTTTATAAATTTCTCAAAGATCAACCTTTCGATTTTAATAAGAAAAAAAAAACCATTTCAAGCGAAAAGAAATACTCAGAGGTATTTATTCAAAATAGGCAGAGAATGCCACACAGACGGTAATACACTCGAAAAAAATATATAATATTTATGTTCTTTTTTGTGAAAAATGTTTTCTCACTACAAAACTAAGAAGCAATTATTTTAGATTCCTTGTCTTATTAACTAAGTATCAGCCGCCGTTTGTTTCATCTTTCTTTCTAAATTAATTTTTGAGATGTAAAATGTTGGAAAAGGGCTTGTTAAAAAAGAATTTTTTAAATGTTATTTCAAAGGCACTGCGTAAAAGAAACCTTAATCTCGGTTTCTGCAATGTTTTTGGATAGCACCTAGTCAAAGATCAATAAAACTTCAAAGACCGATTGTCTTCATTAGCCGGCAAGATCCTTTAGTGAGGATTTATTGGAAATTTAAATGGTATGACCGACTTTTATATAAGTCGATTTTTTTTTTGTCAGAACAAACTGTCGACAGTTCCACTCTAAATGATGAAAATTAAAGAAAAAAGCACAAAAAAAACCTCCAAAGCTTAATTATTGACAAGAATTCTTTCAAAAATTCACTTCGATAGCTCATTTTCACCAAAATCGGAAGAACCTAGTCACCTTCTTACGTGTTCTGTATATGATAATCGAAATGTTGGAATGCTTTTCGTTCAGATCAGCATTAAATTAGGCTACGCAAAAAAGTGTATTAAGTGGTAGCGCTGGTTGCATGCAATCCTTTTTTTATGTGTTGAACAGGCGACCAAGGACATGTGATGATTTTTTTTTTTTTTTTTTTTTTTTTTTTTGAGAGATCCGTAGGTATTTGAATATGCAATTTTTGCATCAATTATAATTATTACTACAGTTCTTTATTCATGTCTACGGCTGAAACTTTGTTAATAAACATACATACATATGTACATAGATATACAAATTTACTCAAGGATATCTCAATTGTTGTTTTTTTTTTCTGTGTTCACGCTCACAACTCGATTATGAACCTCAACAATACAATTCCTGAGCAACTTTTCAAACGAAATTTCAACAACGTAAATTCCTTCCCCGCTGTGTCGCTCTGTCTTTCTCACCCTCACTCGCTCCTGTCTAAATTGCTCTTCTCAAAATTCACGAGTTTCATCTCGAGTTAATTTAATTACCACGCTTCAGACAACAAGCGAAATTCCATCAAAGTTGAATGTCTCTGTTCCAGCGACATGTGTCTCATGCGAACGTCCAAAATCAGCAAAATATATAAAGCATTGTCAATGGAAGAAGAAGAAGCAACCACACACGTTTTCAGCGAGCTCATGTACATCAAAAAAAAAAAAAAAAAAAAAAAAAAAAAAAAAAGGAAAAGGAAAATAAAGAGAGAGTAAAAAGCAAAGGTTGAAATCACTCTTGCACATATGCATGTGTGTATGTATGTGTGCACGAGTATGTAAGAAGGGAAGCGGATGGATACCTTTTCAGACAGCTCATCAGCAATTGCAAGTGTGTGTGTGTGTGTGTTAGTCTGCGTTTAGTATATCCCCAAAATAAATGTCAATTTGTTTTAATCAAAATGTCTTGACTTCTGACGCTGTCGCTGTCGCTATCGCCATTGTTGCCCTTGGCGCAACATTGAGTGGTCATACCCATATGCGAGTAGGTTTCTAAAGTTCTCTTAGCTACCAGCTACCTACCAGCAAACTCTTATACAGATTCCACAATCGCATACAGTGATGAGTCCAATGTCTATGCGAGCCGTGTGCGTGTGTTCATGTGTTCATGTGTGTGTTGCTGGGCGCGTTTGTAAAGCTCACAGCATGTCGTAACTGGTGTGCTTCACTTAAGTGTCTAAAGCTTTTCGTCTTTAGCCGCTAATTTCAATTGCTGACAGCACTGGGCACCACTTGAACAGAAGTCGAGAGCATTCGGTATTTCTAAAGAAGACATACGTTTGTATGTATGTATGTGTTGTATGTGTTGTATGTGCATAACCATCCAGAAATCTAGGAATTCGTCTGCCCACAGCAATGCATGCATTCAAAGCAAACGACCAACAAAGCAACCCAACCAAACACCGATCAACCGAGATGCCAGCCCCAACCAATGCTGCCATCGGTTCGAATGCCAGCCTGTAGAAGAATTTTCGCTGCTGATGAGATGGCGCTTATGCTTCGTACGTGCGGTGTACTCGACTATTAATTTACACCGGAAGCTGTGCATAAATCAAACTAATTTCTCTTGGGATTGCGTGTCGGTATATATGTACATGCGTACATACATACACACACATACAGACACATAGCCAGACCGTCTGTGAAGTTGAAGGCTACAATGTTTTTTAACACTCCCTTCCACAATGGACTCACTACTGACTCCTCGAATTCAAAACGTTTGTGGCCATTTGCCCATTTTTCGTTGAAAGTTTCAGCTTGCTTTTGACATCAGAGTTTGTTTTCTTTTCGCTCGCTCTCTCTCTCTCTCTCTTCTCTTCTCTCTCTCTCTCTCTGTCTCCCTTTCATTCTTTTCTGAATGTCCGAGGGTGATGGAGGGAGGTGGGCCGAAGGTGGTCGGCATTGAATTTCAATTTTTAGAATTGAAGAAATTGATGCCTTATTACGGTGTAATATTTATGCACGGGATACAAAATGATGAGGTAGTCGTCACATGAGACCGATCCTTTACACGAGTGGAACACGAAAGGCTCGGCTCAACGGCGAGGAAAAAAATAAATAAAATTTTCCCCTTAAAGTCAATCAATTTAAGTGATTTAGGTTTTTGATTTTGTTCGCTTGATTTAAACGTTATTTTTCTTTTTCTTAATATTCCATTGAATATATTCCCATGTCGTTATTTACTTTTTCGGAATTTTTCTTTCTTTCATTATACCCGGCACACTCTGTGTCGGGGGTATACTGCATTTGTGCGTACGTGTGTGAAGTAGTCGAGATAAACCATAAAAAATTTGTATAGAAATGATCAGCGTCACCAGGAAATTCGATTTAGACATGTGTCCGTCTGTCCGTCTGTCCGTGTCTGTCCGACTGTCTGTCCGACTGTCTGTCCGACTGTCTGCGACTGTCTGTTTGTAAACAGTTTTCTTATCAAAGGAGTTGAGCTATCTTGTCGAAGTTTGGTATGCGTGTTGGCAGGTCATGAGTGAGATAATGTTCGAGAATAGACTGGATCGGCCCATTTTTAGGGGTACCCCAGTGTTAGGATCTGTCACAAAAATGCCAAAACTGCCTCCACAAATCAGACTTTTTCGAAATTTTTCAATGAAATTTAGAATTTGAGCGTATATTTAAGCCAACGTTTAGAATTGAAAAAAATTTGCAATGTGGGCGTGGCGGAGAGGCGGTTTTCATCAAGAAATTGAACAAAAGTCGGTATATAGGGCCCCTTATGGCCTTAAAAATCTGTAGAGTATTCTTTCTTAATAGTACAGTTTTTGGGTGCGTTTTGAAAATTATTTAAACATTTGTGTCCGTGTCGGGTATTTTATTGTCAGATTCGCTCGACTTTAACCCCCTTACTTGTTTTCCTTTCAGTTTTTTCTACCGCAGTCTCTGAAGTGGTTTTCAAGACTTTCCACTTCGTTCTTAATCACTTCTCTGTCAGCATTTATTCCGTTTAAGTCTGGTCTTTGGTGGATTTGAGTTTCTTTATTTTGTTCATTTTCCATTTTTCCTTCTATTTTTCTCCATTTTTCCTTTTTTTTTTTTTTTTTTTTTGTAATGTGACGCAGTATTACCGCAGAAGCAACAGGGATAATAGACAAAACAACGTCAATACGAAGAGCACAAAAATGTAAAAATACTTGAGTCAAAATAAAGTAAATGAATGTCAGTCAGATGACCGGAAGGGGGCCAAAAAATTACGCTGCTCTATGGACAGTGCTGCCAGAAACTCTTTTTGAAATAGCTTTTCTTAATATTTTGATGTACTTAATTGAAGCAGAAATTTTATCAGCGATGAAATTGGGTTTGAAAAGGAAAATTTGTGCTTAAGGAATTTTTTAATTTTTTTTTGCGATTGCTTTTGATGGCACATTGGTTCATATGTTGCTCATCATCATCATCATGATCATCATCATCAAAATGGACACCTAAAATTAGCCGCATCGCGTTTTCCTATTTCCAAGGGAACATATACATATATAGAGAAACCAAAATCATTACTAAATTCTTATGGCTTATATCCAGGTATTGAGTAAGTAAGATGACCATATAAAAGAAAAGCAAGAAAACCGAAAATTTCTTCACTTTTTATTTTTTACTTTTGCTTATGGGCAATTCCACGCAAAACGGTCCAACAGGTCGCAACCGTCAGGGTCTTTCTGAGCAGTAACTAGGTTATTTCATTGCCAAATTTTTTTACGATTTCAAATCCTTGAGAATCACATCCTTTTGTTTTCATTGTTTGAACTAAAACCTAAAAAAAAATTGAGTGTAACGGTTGGGCCGCAATGGAATTTCCTTATACAGAGTTGAGATGTAATCGAAGAGTATTGAGTGCGCAGGGTTGCATCCGACTTTTCGGCCTTACTTTGAGAGAGAAATAAACATGTCTAATTTCTGTGCAAAGCAATATTGATAACAGTTGATAGTACAAATATTCTTATAGAGGAAAGATAGACTTTGAAGTCTAAAGGGTAGAGTTTTTTGTGAAGAATTTAAGAAGATTGAATATAGCCATTTCTTTCACACTGTATGATACTATAGCTTATGTATTTGTTTGCCTTTAATGTGCATGTATTTACTGGATATCTGCGTCCAAGCCATAAAGCGGCAAAGAAGACTCTATTTAAGTCTTCTTTTGAAATATGTGGCAACTTTGTTTTAAAAGAATGAAATAAAAATAAAATATAAAATAATTAAATTACGTTCCAACTTAACGCATCATTAGTCAAGTTGGACAATCAAATGTCTGCTGCTGCGGTTGCTGCAATGCTTGCTTGCCTGCTGGCTTTCTTGGTTGATGGCAAGACTTTTATTAGTGGCTGGGATTAAGGGAATTCGACAAAATGCAAAGAAATCCCGCGAACGAAAACGAACAAGGAAAACGAGGAGAACAAGAAAAAAAGTCGTTTACGCACAAACAGAAGAAATCGACGAAAAGAATTGAAGGAAATTACAAAAATTTAAATCCAAAGCCAATAGAATTTAAGGAAATTCCATTCGTCAATAAATTATGGAGCACCATCTATTAAAGCCATTGTAGCAATAGTAAAGAGCCACTCGAATTGCAATGAGAGTCCAAGCAGAGAATGTTTTCTGCAGTCTTATCGCCATAGCAATGCAAGCAAAGAACGTTTGCTTCAGTGAGCATGTTGGCACTTGACAATAATTGCAATGATAGTCGTACGCGTCCGCGGTGGAGTGCTTTTCAATAGCGCAAAAGGAGAGCAAAAAATAAGAATAAAATAAAAAAATGGAGAAAAACGGAATTAACAAGAAGTAGCACATAATTTCAACAGCAATTTCTGGCTGCACTCATAGGCGAGAGAGGCATCGATGGAGTGGTCTCCATACTATGGTACGGCGATACTGTACGGCACGGTACAATACGGAACGGCGCGTTTATAGCCTGAATTGTTAGCGAAGCTCTTAACTAAATTGGATGCAAATAAGCAAAACTCGTCCAGCGCAGGCAGGCAGGCGGCTCCAATTGCGCGCGAATGCCTTTGGGAAGTTAAGCTGATATCGTTGAAATGCTGAATGTTTAGCGTTGTTTTCTTGTTTCACTATTATTTTTTTATTTTTTTAACGAGGGGGTATCAACGATAATAAAGTCACACGCTTTGTATATTAAGTAATAAAAATAGTCCACGGATGGACATTGAACGTACACGCTTAACGCAATCGAATAGACGAGAGCCGAGGCAATGGAAATAATCGCGAATTTGTTTCGATAAACTTGGCTCTTTTTGAATATCGTTAAAAAAATATTTTTCCGCTACTTGTAGCATTCTATTTTAAATATTTCAATTGGTCTTCCGAATCAATTAAGCTAATTGAACGTTTTTAGCAAAATATGTTCTCTCTGAAGGGAATTCTCTAAGGACGATAACGTAACAATAGCCTTCGATAAAATGGTTTAAAAAATGAGGGCGTACATCAAGGGGCTAAAAAATAAATTCACTTTATGAATATCGTTTGTTTTTTATGAAGACGATGCAAAAGTAAAAAACAAAATAGGAGCAAAAATTTATCTTTTTTTTTTTTTTGTTGCCTGCAAACTCAAAATCGGTGAAGAAATGTCTTCCAATTGAATCGGTAATTGGAAAAACCCCTTGAGTCATAATTACGTTTGCTGAAATTGGTTCCTTAAAGATGGATGCGTGTTTTGGGAAAACAACACATAAGCTAAAACATAAAAAATTACAACAAAAAAATTACTTCGAAGAGATTTTTGGTGCTTTTGGATGTTGTTTTCTATGGAAACTTTACTTGCTGCATATCTGAGTGTAACCCATAGGGGGCAAGAAAGAACCGATTGGTTCAATTGCTCCTTTGACGGGACTAACACGTTAAAGCGCTTTACGTCGTTAAAGTAAATGCGAAGGAAGTAAAGAAAGGAAGTCAGAGGTGATTTTTCGATGACAGGCCGACCCAAATTTAATAAAAGATATTTAATTTTCATCATAAATTAAAATCCAGTTCATCGGGTAAAGCTTTTACTTCGGTGAAAGAATTACCATTTTCATTGACATTGTGAAGTAAAACGACCTCGGGCACCCAATTGAAATGCAACCCTGTGATTTCAATGACTTCTTCTTAACGTTGTGCAAGTAAGCCAAAGTACTTCTTCGTTATTTTTACATATGTTTGGTTCAGGCAATTTACTTGCTTCTTCAGAGCGTATAGCCCTTAAAATATTTCGATAATAGAGGTCCCTCTCTCTCTCTCGGTCCTCTCTCTCTATCGTCTCTCTCTCTCTATCGCTCTCTTCTCTACGCTTACTCTCTATCGTCTCTCGTCTCTCTATCGCTCATCCTCCTCTCTATCTGTGTCTCTTCTCTATCTGTCTCTCTATCTCTATCTGTTTCTCTCTCTATGATCTCTTGTCTCTGCTCTTTCTCTTCTCTGTCTTCCCTCTCTCTTATCTCTCTCTCTTCTGCATTTGTCTCTCTCTTATTCTGTCTCTTACTTTCGTCTCTTCTCTTCTCTCTTCTTCTTCTTACTCTTCTCTCTTCTCTAATTTTCTGTCCTCTCTCTCTCTCGTCTCTCTCTCTCTTCCTCTCTCTCTCTCTCTTCGCTCTCTTCTCTCTCTCGCTCTCTCTGCTCTCTCTTCGCTCTCTCTCTCTCTCTTCGTCTCTCTCTCTCTTCGCTCTCTTCTCTGTCTCGTCTCTCTCTGTCTCTGTCTCTCCTCTCTGTCTCTCTCTCTCTCTCTGTCTCTCTCTCTCTTCTCTCTCTCTCTTCTCTCTCTCTCTGTCTCTCTCTCTGTCTCTCTCTTCTTCTCTCTCTCTGTCTCTCTCTCTCTCTGTCTCTCTCTGTCTCTCTCGTCTCTCTGTCTCTCTCTGTCTCTCTCTTCTCTCGTCTCTCTCTCTCTCTTTCTCTCTCTGTCTCTCTCTTCTCTGCTCTCTCTGTCTCTCTCTTCTCTCTCTTCTCTCTCGCTCTCTCTCTCTCTTGTTACAAATCTGTTCATCTACTCTAATCTGCAATCTGCTCTGATTACTCAATTGTCCTCCAGGACTCCTGGCCATCATCTGTTCTCTTGTACTCTTGAATCTCTTTTCCTTTGTCATCTCTCTTCTCTCTCCATTACTGATAACATACTTCTCTGTTCTCTCTTCTTTCAATCTCTTTCTCTCTCTAACAGCTCCTAAAACGAGTCAATTCTCGAATCATCAATCTTAACTCTTCTCTTTCTCTTCTTTCTCTCTTCTCTTCTTTCTTATTTCGATTTTCTCATTTTATATTATATTTTTTATGTTTCTGTTTATCTCCGCTTCATATTGATCGATTGTCCAATTTTGAGCACGTACTTCAATTTTTATTCGATACTACCTATAACAAATGCTTATTCAGCAATGAAATCCAAAAAAATTTAACGCAAGGACTCTTATTGTGACAGTTCACTTTGTCCTTGTATTTAGAATCGCATTTATCCTTTGTACAAATACTTTTTCCCATTAAACTGAACATTTAAATTATTCATTGTTTACGAACTCTATTCAAATTTCCAACCTAAAGAAGACATAGTGCCTGAAAAGAGAAGATCGAAGATTCACGAATAACAATGAGTGAATTTTATTTCCTTTTACTCCAATCCATAATAATCAATGTTTTCCGTTATTTAGTTAAAATGCATGTAATTGTGACAACTCAACTCTCTTACAAGAGTTTTGATTATTAATTGCAAAACTTTTTTTTTTAACGGGCTCTATGTTTGAATGTTTTGACTTTTGTTCTATGGGAATTATTTTTTTTATGTCGGCGGATTTAGCTTTCCGGAATATTCGAATTCAAAGGCAAATAATTGTTATCAAAAATTTCTCAATTTTATTCGCATTTTATTTCGATTGCTCTATTCAAATTTCAAAAGGTAAAGAACGCATAGGAAAAAGAAAAATCGAAGACAAAAAACCCTTCGAAATGAATTTTATCTCCTTGACTCGCAATCCAAAAAGTCAACTTTTTCGCGGAATTATTTATAAAATGCTTCACTTGATGAACTCAAACTTTTTCTTCGTTTTATTCTTTTTACAAATTTTTTTTTTTTTTGATTGTTTGAATTGTTTGTTCTGTTTTTGCTTTTGCGATGTCCAAACCTGGAGGGTAAATTAATATTTTAGTACTTTGCAGTGTGGTGGTAGCGATTTTAATGCTTTTCCGATTGGAGAGTAATTGAAAAAAATGAAGGGGAAAATGAAACTTTTCATGCAATAAAAACAAGTACCTAAGGGTGTTACAGTCAGGTGAGTCTGGTAATACAATACCCGACACAGATAAACGGTTAGTTATATAAGTTCATATAATAAGATAAGTTGTCAAAACAAGCCTCAAGACCCCGTTTTTCGAATCGATGGAAATTTAATGAGAGGCTTCGAAATAAGCTTAAATTCGTTATTTCAAAAATAACGGTCTTAGAACCATTTTTATGACTTGCACAACCCCAGTACTAGAGGCACCCTTAAAAGATCCGATTTGGTTTGTTCTTACGAACTTGTTCCTACTCATATCCCCGCCAATACGCATACCGAATTTCGTTAAGATAGCTCAACTCCTTCGATAAGAGAGCTTTAGACAGACAGATAGGCCGACAGTCAGACAGACAGATAGATGAACGGACAGATAAACGGACAGATGAATATGGCTTAATCGAATCTCCTGGCGATGCTGATCACTTCTATACCCATAGTGTATGGTCTTTCACACATGGTTATGGGTGCTACACATAGCCGCACAAACGCATTTTACCCTTCGACACAGACTGTATCAGGCATAAAAAGGAATGAATTCAAAGTAAGCGAAAAATTGATTTTCTAATGGAGATTTCTTGTCACAAACATAACTTTTCTTTCTTCTCTCAAATAAAGTAAACTCCCCTTGGCCACAGAATTTTTAACTGGCAATCGATATTGATTAGTGTTGAGGAAAATTTGTGTCAAAAAGTTATAAATAGTAGATTCTAAGAAATTAATTTGTGACCACTAAAAATACCCCAAAGTATCCCCACACAAAGAATTAGATGCTTGCTGTACAAATCGAAGATTTGGAGTCATTTTGAAATCTTAGTGTGGAGAAGTCCGAAACGAATTGTCCCCCCTGACAGGGATCTTAGGCTTTATTGCTATTTCGATAGGTTCTATATTTACACCGAGAGAAAAAGGTAGTTATATTAACTGAAAAAGCAGGTTAAAATAACCGAGTTCACCGTTAATTGTTAGCTTATGTGTAGTAGCGGTCAATTCAACAGTACAAACACAGTCAATAAGGATATAACTACCTGATGGTTGATATAACTGTCTCGCGGTTAAATCAACTGTCACCAGCGACTGGGAAAAAAAAGCTTTGACTTTTTTTTATCTTCTTTTATTAATATTTTTTTTTTTTTTATTAAATTATTATAATTTTTCTTTATTTATTTGTTTCTATTTAAATCGTTTTCTCCTTCAACTCTTTAAATTTTCTCGCCTCGGCCGAGCCTTGAACCGCAGACCTCCACTTCGCTGGGCGAACGTCTTAACCATGTCACTAAACGAACGAATTTAATTTGTTGGTCAAAATGCTCACTTGAGCTTATGGTTGCTCAAGTTTTGGAGAACGTGCTTAAGGAATTGTTTCACTCCCAAAATTTTTTGCTTGAAAATGAACCATTAAAATAAAAATTAAATAAATTAAAACCTTAAAAATTTAGGAGAAAATTTTTGTCTTCCAAAACAACTACACTCTGAACAAAAAAAAAACTGTTATTAAAAAAAAATTCAGAAAAATTCCCGCCGCCAGCAGGGATAGAACCCCGAAGCTCACGACTGTCGAGTCACAGCTTAAGCAACTGAGCTATCGAAACCTCCGGGACGGTTGATCAGAATGCGAACTTATACGTCTAAGGCCCGATATTACAGTGCATACTTAAGGTCTCCTTAGCACTTAAGTAAAGCTTATTTCTGTAAAGCATTTTAACAGTACAAATTTTAAGTGCTCCTTAAATAAGTTTTCAAATTAATATAATGAAGGAATTTCACTAATTTCACGAATTTTAAAAAAGTATAAACAAAAAATATAATTTTTTCAAATGTTGCCTGCAGATAACAATTTTCATGAATTTTGGATAAAAATTGACTGTTAAACCGCTTGACACTTAAGGTGTTCTTAAGTCTTTAAGCTTCCTTAACTTAAGTATGCACTGTAATATCGGGCCTTAATAAAACCAAAAATCTCAGAAAATTTTTTTTTACACTGAGAAAAATTTTCCACACAAAAAATTTTATAAAACGATTTCTATGTATCCCCGTTTTTGTGCCACCATCTGAATATTTTCTGGTACATATGTATGTATTTTGATAACTTTTGTTTTATTTTACACTGCGAAAAATTTTACACAAAAAATCTTTTTTTTTTAATTTTTAGTGTATCCCCGGTTTTGCGCCACCATCTGACTATTTTCTGGCAAATATTTTTTGATATTTTTTTATTTTGAAAACTCGAAATCTGTTTGCACTCACAAATCTGACCACTTCGATGATGCTTGCTGGGTGCTTATTGTTAGAGAAGAACATGTGTAGAACTGATTCGAGCGTTTTGTTTGAAATAAAATAAGATAAAATTCCGATTTTGAAAAGAGTAGGTTCCTTTCAGCACCGATAGAAATTTCATTTGATTGAAATCGATTTTTTTCTTTCGAGCTTTTGAACAAAGAGCAGCAAAGGCAATTCCAGGTCTCATTTGTGGCTTAAAGTGCTGCATTGATGTTCTTTTCCAATCGAAATTTTCCAACCCGACCATCAGCCCATATGGTGCAGCATGAAGTTCATATACTTATACATACAGGCATATGTAGCCCGGGCTTGCCACATATCGGATTCATTATATTGCACGCCCTGCTGCACGTACGGAAAAAGCATTTCCGGTTGCTTGTAAATACTTCCTTTGCACGTTTCATGCTTTCGTGTTATCATTTCCTTTTTCCTCTTTTAATATTTCTTTTTTTTTCATTTGTTTTTTCTTCTTTTCATTCTCGTTCGTCGTATTTTCATTAGCCTGGCTGATCCAGACAGTTGTCGAAATAACATTTCAGGCTCTGCGTGAATTGGCATAAATCGTATTTTTGACTTTAAATCGTGTATGCCGCGTACACTCTCAGGTACCAACATACATACACGCTCTTTCTGTGTATGTGTACGTGAGCGAGTGTGCTTGCGAGTGTGGGTAGGACACACTCCCAGCAAGACTTTTATACATGAGTGAAAATGTACTCAAATCTTTGACCCACTATAGCCAGCGGAAAAGTGCACGACTTTCTTGTTCTAATGACATTGTCATCGAGGAATTACATTTGATTGAATCCGATTGGCAAGTTAAACTTGCATATCAACTCCCAGTGTAACCCCCGAACCTAACCGGAGGCAAACTGCCAAGGTTCATTGATTTGTAATTTAGCAATTAATTGGTATATTTGAAGTTGTAAATAAAAAAATAAATATATAAATCGAAGTGTCACTAGTGAACCAGCGAGCCTCAAATTAGGAACTGGTTAAGGAAATGGGCTCCCAGCTTTCAGGACTTCCCGTTCCTTGAACATGTATAAGAAAATAATCCCCTTCTGTAGCGGCTTAAGTATTTCCCTATTTTAATTCCCAGACATTCCGTAAGCCTGCGAAAAAAGTAAAATTTAATAAAGGCCACCTTCGAGGTTTTCCAACACCATTTAAATAAGTCACAATCCCCTCCAGCCTCTCGAAGCCAAAAAACAACCAACAAAAACAAAGAACAAAAAAGTCTCGGGAAATAAATCCTTTGTGATTCTGCTTATCTAACAAAATCGAAGGACATTGTATTACTATTGTATTGTCGCTTTAAAGATTGGGTATCTCGAAAAAATAGAAGTATCATTTTGCGTATCGAATCAGGTATCGTCGCGGCCCCAATGTCATGAAAAAAATCATTGATTATGCCAGCATGATGTGTCATTTCCCACGGGGCACTCGATCGTTTGCATCTCTGCATGACATGATATGTCCATGGCATTTTGCCACATTTCACGACATTTTATGACCACAAATTATAATTGAAAAATATGGCATCATACGAACGTACATACATAAATACAAACATATATACTAACATACAACGTGTCCGTACACCTTCGGATGTAAATTCAAACGTGTATGAGCTCGCAAGTAAGAAGATTATGCATTAAGATTAAAGAGCAAATCATTGAATTCAAGGGAAGCAAAATAATTTTGCCATTTTATTTCAACATAACAACAACAAGAACAAAATGAAGAGAAAACATAAAAAGTGCAGCATAAATTAATTATCAAAATTAAAACGTGTATTAAAACGAACAGCTCAAGACAGCGAGACAAAAAAGATGAAGAAAATAATTTCCGTGGCATTAATCCAGATATGCGGCAATGGAGCCATTAATGCGTACGAGCTGCTCTTGCCTCTATCTCACCACCCTCACCACCGTCATCCTTCGTCCGCCTTCACCACCTCCTCCAGCAATCACGTATGAAGCACACAGGCAAGAACCAGGCAACACTTGACGGCAATCACCTAAGGAAATCTAAGTTCGTACGGCTAGTCCGAGATAAAATGGGGAAAACGGAAAAACGAAAAAATTGGACAATGGAAAAATGAGGAAAGAAAACAAACAACAACAAAAAAAAAATCAATAAAAAAGTCGGCACGAGCCAATAAAGTCACACGATAAAAAATGGCGAAAAATGGCAACGGAAAAAGATTGGCACCATCAACTAGGACCCAACCGAATGAGAAAGAATCAAAAAGGAAGCACAAAAATAAAGCACAACAAACAGGAAAAATGGCAATTTCTGGAATTGAAGATATTAAAAATGCGACTGAGATACCAACTAGCGACCCACGCGAGATGGGGTAGGACAGTCAATGAAAGTTGAGACAAATTGAATAAATGTCACAACGTAACAAAATGAACATTCTCCAAATTGTCTGTCCCGATCCCTTACTCTCAACCTGATATTAAAATCTACATTGGATTCTAATATCTCAAGCTAAATAGCGATCGGACTTTTGCGTTCTCCAATCTCTATCTGACTTTCATTTCCTTTCCAAAAATCTGTCTTGCGTCTCAACTCTCTCACTAACTATTTCTCTCTTATTTCTCAGTCTCTTCTATCTCTTCTCTCTCTCTCTCTCTATTCTCCACTCTCTCTATCTCTCTCTCTTTTCTCTCTCTTCTCTCTCTTTCTCTTCTTTCTCTCTTCTCTCTCTTTCTCTCTCTTTCTCTCTCTCTCTCTCTCTTCTCTCTCTCTTTCTCTCTCTTCTCTCTCTCTTTCTCTCTCTCTCTTCTCCTCTCTCTCTTTCTCTCTCTCTCTCTCTCTCTCTCTCTCTCTTCTCTCTCTCTCTCTCTCTCTCTCTCTCTCTCCTCTCTCTCTCTCTCTCTCTCTCTCTCTCTCTCTCTCTCTCTGTCAATGTTTCGGCTTCTGGTCCCCTTCCCAGTCGAATGTGCTTTTTGCAATACCGAGGAAATTAAGTTTCAGGCATAAGGTAATTAATATAATTAAGGGCTAATTAATGTATTCGGCTGACACGTGAGGCGTAAAAGTAAAAGGTAATTGCCTCGACATAAAAATAAGGATACGAAGTTTAACAAAATACCGAGTAAAGCAGTATCAAATAAACAGAGAACGACAACAAAAATAATAAATGTGTGTGAAATGATCATAATCGAGAAATAAGCGATTGGGCACATGTAGCATTTGTAAGGATAGCCATTTTATTTTGGGATAATTTGCGATAATTGCGACTTTTCCATTCGTGTTTTGTTTTTATTTTGGCTGCCTTCGTAGATTCAAATGAAATATTGTCAAAATAAATTGATATTTTTAGAGGTCCCCAAAGCTAGATTATTACTTACAGGGCTGTTAATAGGAATTTCAGGCCTATATAAATATTTGTTGTGAAAAACACATATCTTTAAAATTAAATTTTTTTTTAAATACTTATAAAAAATTTTTTAAGAAAATACAAAAAATTAAAAATTTAGAAAAATTAAATATTGAAAAAAAAAATTAAAAATTAAAAATTATTAAAATTTAAAAAAAATCAAACAAAAAAAATTTTTAAGTTGAAAAGATTTTTTTTAAATTTCAAAAATTTTTTAAATTAAAAAAAAAAATTTCCCCAGATTATTTTGAAACATTATTCGAGCTTAACCGCTTTGCACCTCCGCCAAGGGCGGACATGGCCATATTTCGTCACGATTCCACCCGTGACTCATCAGCGCCTTTGGAGTGCATAAGTGTTTGAAAATTCAAACAACTTATAGGTGAAACATTTTACAAAGTTTCTGAGAATTATTCCCATTAGATGTGAAGCTAATGGTATTTTAGGGAACGTTAACCTTCGGTTAGGAAATTTCTCACAGTTTTTGACATAAGCCATGATTAGCCTTAGTCTACACACGTGCTCAGTGTAAATGTACATGACGAAAAGATCAAAAGATAAAATTAATAAATACGTACAAAAACTTTAAAAAAAATATTAAAAATCACTTTATTAAAAGTTGAAAGACTCTTTACGCCACTTTCACACAGAGCTGATGAGTCAAGCGGTAGTCACAACGTGGAAGTGCAAACAAAAACAAAGTCCTTCGCCAGCCTCGAATCCGGAGGCGATTACGGAAGTGGGCGCCAAGCATTCGGGACTTTCCGTCTCTTGCACAAGTTCAGGAAAATAATGCCCTTCTGTAGCGGCTTAAGTACTTTCCAGTTTTAATTCCCAGACATCCCGTAAGCCTGCGAAAAAAGTAAAACTTTAAATAAAGGCCACCTTCGAGGTTTTCCTACAGCATTTAAATAAGTCACAATCCCCTCCAACCTCTAGAGCCCTCCAAAAAGCCCCAAAAAAAAAAGAAAGAACAAAAAAGTCTCGAAAAATAAATCCTTTGTTATTCTGCTTGTCTAACAAAATCGAAGGACATTGATTTAGTTGTATTGTCGCTTTAATGAATGGGCATCTCGAAAAGTTCGGCTGCAATTTGTAAAATTATCTCAACAAAAGGAAAAAGTTGAGAACAAGATATGTACATACTTACATACCTAAATACATCCATACCTACAAATATACATGTGTCCACATATGGCTATACTATATGTTTCCGAACAGAGGTCGGTGTCTGTTTGCTTAGTAATGTGATTTGTGAGTTTTCTTTCGAAAACAATGAACCTGTGTGTGTCACATATTGTCTGGGAAAAATCAAGAGAAACGTACGAACGATCGAACGAACGAACGAACGAAGATGATTTCAAAAGGAAAACAGGGATTACAAAACGTGATTCGGTCATGTTGAAAGGGATTAGCGTTTTCTCAAAACATCGGAGAGAAATTCTTCTTCAAAAGCGAAACGAAAATAAATTCAATTGAATCAATTTCTTATTACGTTTCAATCACTTGAAGTTTTCATCTTAATTTTATTGCATCAGCGGGGGGTTTTTTTAACCGGTCTGAGACGTAAAATTATAGCCAGAGGCATGATGGTTCAAAAACAAGTCCCTCTTTTTGCTGTATATTGCCTCTTACCGAACGGAACTCTAAAAAGACATTCTATAACGAATAGAGGCCCCCTTATGGCCTCCAATCTCCATTCGGTTTTCCTCGACAAATTTTCTTTAGCGATAAATTCCAAAGAATCCCTAATTGTGTTTAATTCTTGCAAATCCTTTTTTGGTTTTCTTTGAAAATTTCTCCTCAAGGAATAAACTCGTCTGTTATGGAAATTGCTCCATAAAATTGGTCATTTTCTGCATATTTCTTCTCTCAATCTTGAATTTACATTCAAAGCGTCCGTCGTCCTTCATTCACATTGTGTAACTAATCACATGTATAACAATGAATGTTTTCATTTATTTTAACAGCTAACAGCAAGAAACCACAAAATCAATTTATACCAGTTTAAATTGAAAACTTCTGTGCTTTGTCAAAACGTATAGAATATGAATGCTTGAACGGAGAACAGTTCGTACTTTATACCTAATGGCTGCTGCCTTACATAAACTATAACTGATGTCCTGCAAACACATGTTCAAACACATGAACATACAAAGAAGACTCTATGAGATGGCATTCCTTTCTTAATAACATGACATACATACATACGTCACACAAAGTTGTGAGTCCATAAGCTACTATGAACCATACTTGTGCTTCGTAAACGCCTAGTTCAATTCCACACTCACACACACTCACACAAAGAACACGCACACGACCACACACACACACAAAGTCCTTTAAACTAGAAATTAGATTTATTTTCTAATTTAAATATGCCGGGAGCTAATAAAAATACCAAAAAAAAAAAAACAAAAAAAACTTATTGACAGTAAGTAGCAACGACAAGGCCCGGCAATAGTAACAACGGGACAACGTTGAGCTCCACAATGGACGGCATTACGAGAAGAACAAACCAAACCAAACTACATAAAGAAAATGAACCAAGAAACTGAAAATATTATTTTCATTTCGTTTCGACAACATAAAATTAGGCCAGGAGTGAGACAGAACTAGGAGCGTGAGAGAGAGAGAGAGAGAGAGAGAGAGAGAGAGAGAGAGAGAGAGAGAGAGAGAGAGAGAGAGAGAAAGCGAGCGAGCCTCAATTCAACTTAACTTTACTAAAGGAAATTATCGTCATTATCGTGTGATTTGCGGCAAAGTCCTTTGCCTTAGCCATGCAACAAATTCGTGCACCAAATTCGTGAAAAAAAAAAGAAAAGAAAAGAAATTATATAATTTTTCTTTTCTTCGCAACAGACATAATTTAAGGAATTTATTAATAAAAAAAATAAAGCATAACGAAATAAATTTAATCAAAGCGTAGAGCATTTTTCACTTTCCCTTTCAAATTCACTCAACGTTGATGAATCTCATCTGTATTGGCATTTTTGGGGCGGTTATTTTTTTTTTTTTTCCTATTAACATTCAGCTATTCTACTTTAAGACTTAAGGAGGTTTCTCTGCGTTTACGTCTTTTTTCCTTCACAAAATGAACTCCATAGTCACTGAAGCTAGTTATTCCAGTTCTTCAAGTATTTTTTACACATTTTTCATATTTTTTTTTTTTTACGATTTTAGAAAGATATTTTTCATTGTGCCGCAAAAGGAAAACTTTTTACAAAATAAGCAAAGAGAAGCTCATATTATAAATAAAATAAAAAATGGTCTTCTTTTCCTCCTCGTCGACGATGGAAAGTATGCTAAATATTTTTAAGGAATTTTCGAAGGAGCTCTTATTTTAAATATGAAGACAATTTGTGAATTTTTTTATTTTTTTTTTATTTTTATATCATATAAATTAAGGCGAAAATAATCTCTGCGAAGATTGTGAATGTAGAATATACGATTTTATATAAATCGGGATGTCTTTGTCAAAATTAATAATAATAATAATGTCAAGTTGAAATTTCTCAAACAAAACCTTAGATATTGGGAAAATAAAATTCACAATACTCTGATTAATTTTTTATTTAATCCCATCGGCCATCATCCAATAAAAATTTTACTTCTTTATAGTTATATAATATCAGCGCTTGAGGATTAAAAGAATGGAAAGGAAATTGGCCGATATTCGACGGATCTTCCCATAAACTCGTAGATGGCAAGACATAAAAATAGCTCAAAGGTATGTACAAAAGAAAATAAGAGTCAAATAATTGTGCAAAAGGGATCATGCTCTTGAATGTAGTCATTTGATATATGAAATCCGGGTCTAAAAATCACATTAATATCAGGCACTTCCATGGTCCTATTTGGTGGGCATCGAGTCTGAAAGAGGAGCTCTATATGGACTTCTTTTATAGCTCAAAATGTTGCAAATTTCCAACATTTTTAAAAATTTTTTATCAAAGCATCAACAATTTATTGATGTTTAAAGTTTGTGGTAATACCTTAACCTGAGCTTTTAAACTTCCGTAGGTCGCAGCCGTAGAGCCATCGATTTCAGAGGATCAATTTTTAAACGCCAGATCTTCACTTTCATGTTCAAAGTTAGCAGATTATTTATATCTACCTACATAATTGGACACGGGGGAAATTGTTCTGTTACCCGGTAAATTGTTTTATTTGGTCTTCGGAATCCAATTTGCTGCTCCACCCCTTTTCAAAACTACGCCATAATTTTTGGCGTAGAAAATTTCTGAGGGAATATTTTGGGGACCAATTACTTCATCATCTAAGGGACGAACAACACAATTTAGGGGAATTTCCACCTTGTTTTAAGACACTCATAAGATGGAGCCCAAAAAAGCAGTATGTTTGTTCAACCGAGTGTTAGATGGCGACGCTTTGAATTTAGCCATGTAACCAGGATGTCAACAGGAAATCCGAATTAGCTGTGAGTATTTTCAAAATTGAACGATGCTTTCACGAATCCCCATCATATCTTGCAATGCAACATTAATGGGTTAATGGAAGGTGTACTAGGTGTGTGAACACTATTTTTGAAATGCGTTTGACCTGTGTATGCGGTAGAAAAAGGCATCGCTCATACGACCTGTTGGACAAAATTCAAATATGTTCCTATGTTGACGCGTTCACAGAAAATCGTCTTGAGAGGAGTTTGGCATTTTCCTGAGGAGTGAGCTATATTTAAGCGGGCTACTTAGGTGATTTGTAATGTGAGACCATCAATCTCGGTTCCTCAATCGAGTTTGAGTTGTTCCTCTGCTTCAACTCCAATCACAAATAATGTAATTTTGCTAAGAAAATCACGCATGAAATAAACAAGGCTCATTAGGGTGCTCCTTAGATTGCCAAAAGTTGCCGGGTTACCTCGCCATTCGGTTCTACTTATACTACTTTAAGGATTTTTACTAACTAACAAACCGAAAATTATGTGATTAGAGCTCGCCATTCGATTCTTTCATCTAAGTAACACACGTGTGATTTAAAAAAATTTTTCTATATTAAGTTTTAGGAGTCGCTACAATAGGTCAAAGTTTGAGATAAGTTTAAACGCTGTTTCAAGCGTGCATACAAATATGTTATGAATTTAATTTATTCAAAACTCAGTATATTTTGAGTGTGACTTAAATAAAGTTGAAAGAATTTTTGTTTTTCGTGTTGTATTTTAAGTTAGTATATTTTTAGGCAGGCAAACTTTTAAAACTTTGAGCCCAATTGAAAGAAATAAATAAAATCATGAGTTCGTTTTTTAGGTAGTAGAAGCGAATGGCGAGGTAGCCTGGCAACTTTCAAATTAAGGAGCACCCTAGTAGCCATTCAAGAAAGGAGATCAATGGTCAAGGTGATAGCGGCTGTTCATTTCGACTGAAATAAACAAGTAAGAAAGCTAAAGTCGGTCAAGCCCGACTTTGAAATACCCAGCGTCCCGACATTATTGTCGCACTATGTTACGAAAAATCTCCATTTTTGTTCCTACACCTTTCATTCGCCTTGGTCAACCTATGTTGCGAATTTGAAGCTTCTACGCCTTTTACTTCGGAAGTTACGACAAATCTCCGTTTGTGGGCGTGGCAGTGGGCGGGCCATACAAATTTTTTCCTACACCTTTCAATCGCCTTGGTCAACCAATGTTGCGAATTTGAAGCTTCTACGACTTTTACTTCACAATTTACGATAAGCCCTTATTTGGGGGCTTATTTGTGGGCGTGGCTCGATGAAAACGACATCCATTTTTTTCCTGGATATGTCTCTTTTTGTAGTTTACCAGTATACAAAATGTCAATTAAATGTGTTGAGTGGTTCGCAAGTTACAAGCATTTTACTGAAAACACAATAAATTCATATGTAGGCGTGGCAGTGGGCGGATGTCTCCCATTTTTACTTAGGATCATACTCGGACCCCGAAATACATGTGTGCCAAATTTCGTCTTTATTAGTTCAGCCGTTTCGGAGGAGATCCGACCACGGACTGACGGTCAGACGGACATGTCTAAATGGATTCAGTTTTTGATCCTGATCAAGAATATATATATATATATATGTCTATATCTACGGAGCTTAGTTCTAGCTGTTATAAGATTTGCACAAAACTAATATACCCTGTTTACGCTGGGTATAAAAAGAAATCGAATGGATTATTGTTAAGTAATTCTGTTGTCATCGTCCCTACCAGAATGCATTAATTTCATTTCAAAAAAAAATTTTTAGAATAACATGTAACTGTTTTACACTAAGAATTTTAGTCCAACTTGTCACAGCATATAGCTTTAACTATCGAAATATTAAAAAACAAAAAACAATTTTTCAGAGTGATAACAAACCCGCTATGCCATTTTCTTGGAATTTTCTTTTCTATCGACAAATACGAAAAGACAAGCTTCATGATAAGTTGCTGTGATGCAATTCATAAAAGACAGGATTCAATAGCTTGAAAGGAAAATGAACAATGGACGCATTGACACATAACAAACATATTGTCCGTATTGTCTGAAGGAATCAATCTATTACCATCTCCTTCGTTTCGAACAAAAAGCAATATTGTTTTATCGGAATTAAACAATTGTTCACATCAAAAGCCCAGCGATCTTATATCTTGAGTCCTTGTGTTCAACAATTACGAACAAAATTATGTTATAGAACACTCAATGCTCAGTGCTCAGTGCTCAATGAGGAGGTCGGTCAATAGATCAAAAAATGCCAGTTATTTATCGTGTTTATGCTCAAATTATTGCGATGTTTTAATAACAAAGTATTGCTTGATGTATGTAAAACGATAACAACAATGGTGTCTACTTATAACGATGCTCACAATAAATACTTCACTATTGTACCTATTTGTGTCCTTACGCTACATCAATGTGTTTAAGAGAAAGTTATACGTACAATTTAATTCAATATGTGTGTATATTTATATCTACACAAATATGAATATAAATATAAATGTAAATATACATATACATATGTATTTATGTATATGTGTGCGGTAGGAAGTCAGATATTTTGTGTGATTTGCATACATAATAAAGATGCAGGAGGGGCAAATTCTTAGATATGGTTGGAAAGTAGCTGATTAAGGTTGTCTTCCGATGTCTCTGAGTGACTGCAATTGTCAAATATTTTAGGTCATTTATTTATTCATGGGCTGAAAATTCTGTAAAGCGTAGATTGCAAGCAACAATTTGTATCATTTGTAAGAGAGCGAATCAAAGGCGTAATCAAGCAATGAGAATCTAATTAAAATGACAAAGTTGAGTCAAGCGTATGACTTCGATGTACAAACGCCAACCGCGCTCGAGGGCTAGTCCCTTCGACGACGAAGATGATGATGGTGTTGATAACGATGATAATATTAATTATGATGATGGTGATAGTTATAGCAATGTTGATGTTGATGTTGGTGTTAATGTTGATGCTGTGCAAACACTATCCATCACGGCGTGGTAATGCATCCCAACATGATGGCTCTGAAATCATATGCAAATAGAACGCAAATATGTAATCTAACTGAGGAAATATACACACGTAGCTCATTTGAAAAATATTCTGTCGCAAAATCAATTGTTCCCACTGCATACTACTCGTTCTCTCTCCCTCGCTATCTCTCTCTCTCTCTATCTCTCTCTCTCTCTCTCTCTATCTCTCTCTCTCTCTCTCTCTCTCTCTCTGTGTGTGTCTCTATGGCTGCTAGATCTACTTCACATTTGTGTCGTTGTGACCAAAGTCACAGCTTCGGTTTCCTGTGAAACGAATCTTGCACATTCATGACTGCATGGATGCAATAGGTATACCGTTAGGATTTGTTTGTAGCATTTTGTCCATCCGTATCGTATCTAATAGTGCGTGTTAATAATTAACGTACATATAGGCGTATCCTGAGGTGTATCAACACACATATCACCGTGTTTATTTGTTTATTTATTTGTCCGAATATGCAAATGTATCTCGTTTAGAAAATGTGTGCAGAATTTTGATGCCGCTTGATGCTCGATGTCATTCTCACCATAAGAAGCATACATGTGCACATTTATGTACGTAAATGTGTATGTAAATTTATCAAACTTCACTTCATGCTTCGAATTTCTCTGACCTACAGTTCCATTCTTCCTTTTATTCAGATTTTTTTTTTTGTGCATAGTTTTTGCATATTTACACGAACGTTGCTCGGATGTGTGTATATTTTGCAATTAAAATTAATTTCCACATTTGATTTGACCATTTAAATGTCCAAGAATGCTCAGAAAACTATTTGTATAAAAGTTCAAAAGTCTTTAGGCACTTTTCAAACTGGAAAATTTTACAACACAGAACCCATTTCCGTTGAAACAATTAAGAAAATTAAATAACAATAAAAATATATAAACACTTTAAATGCTTAGACAGGATTTGCATATTGCATTTGTAAAAAGGAAGGAACTCATGTGAATTTAACAAAAAGGATTCGATTTAAATACATTTTTATTCGAAAATATTATCTTAGAATCTTTTTTTGTCAAAAATCTTTTTATCTTCTTTTTATCTTTTTATCTTTTTATCTTTTTATCTTTTTATCTTTTTATCTTTTTATCTTTTTATCTTTTTATCTTTTTATCTTTTTATTTTTATCTTTTTATCTTTTTATCTTTTTATCTTTATCTTTTTATCTTTTTATCTTTTATCTTTATCTTTTTATCTTTTTATCTTTTTATCTTTTTATCTTTTTATCTTTTTATCTTTTTATCTTTTTATCTTTTTATCTTTTTATCTTTTTATCTTTTTATCTTTTTATCTTTTTATCTTTTTATCTTTTTATCTTTTTATCTTTTTATCTTTTTATCTTTTTATCTTTTTATCTTTTTATCTTTTTATCTTTTTATCTTTTTATCTTTTTATCTTTTTATCTTTTTATCTTTTTATCTTTTTATCTTTTTATCTTTTTATCTTTTTATCTTTTTATCTTTTTATCTTTTTATCTTTTTATCTTTTTATCTTTTTATCTTTTTATCTTTTATCTTTTTATCTTTTTATCTTTTTATCTTTTTATCTTTTTATCTTTTTATCTTTTTATCTTTTTATCTTTTTATCTTTTTATCTTTTTATCTTTTTATCTTTTTATCTTTTTATCTTTTTATCTTTTTATCTTTTTATTCTTTTATCTTTTTATCTTTTTATCTTTTTATCTTTTTATCTTTTTATCTTTTTATCTTTTTATCTTTTTATTTTATCTTTTTATCTTTTTATCTTTTTATCTTTTTATCTTTTTATCTTTTTATCTTTTTTATCTTTTTATCTTTTTATCTTTTTATCTTTTTATCTTTTTATCTTTTTATCTTTTATCTTTTTATCTTTTTATCTTTTTATCTTTTTATCTTTTTATCTTTTTATCTTTATCTTTTATCTTTTTATCTTTTTATCTTTTTATCTTTTTATCTTTTTATCTTTTTATCTTTTTATCTTTTTATCTTTTTATCTTTTTATCTTTTTATCTTTTTATCTTTTTATCTTTTTATCTTTTTATCTTTTTATCTTTTTATCTTTTTATCTTTTTATCTTTTTATCTTTTTATCTTTTATCTTTTTATCTTTTTATCTTTTTATCTTTTTATCTTTTTATCTTTTTATCTTTTTATCTTTTTATCTTTTTATCTTTTTATCTTTTTATCTTTTTATCTTTTTATCTTTTATCTTTTTTTTATCTTTTTATCTTTTTATCTTTTTATCTTTTTATCTTTTTATCTTTTTATCTTTTTATCTTTATCTTTTTATCTTTTTATCTTTTTATCTTTTTATCTTTTTATCTTTTTATCTTTTTATCTTTTTATCTTTTTATCTTTTTATCTTTTTATCTTTTTATCTTTTTATCTTTTTATCTTTTTATCTTTTTATCTTACTTTATCTTTTATCTTTATCTTTTTCATCATCTCACTTTTATCTGAAATTGTTCTCCCCGGCCTTAAACATTCTAAGCTCTTATATACTAATCCAAAAGAAGGGAAAGTGCTTTGCATTGCCAAAAGTTGTTTATGCATGATAAGCTATTGATTCGCGGATAGCTTTGATCGCATATGCGAAGGGTTATTGCCAAATTTGCAAGAATACCACCTCTGCGTTTGGTTGACGTGTATTGTGTTATCAGCAACACAAGTTTGTTGCGCTTTTGCTTACGCAGCTTATGCTCAGTTAGAATGGCACAAGGCCGATCTTGTGATCGACCGCACAGGGCCGGTATGTGTGGTGATAATGGGGCGTTGAGGGCCCATTTATTATAATCATGCAACAATCTTTTCATGTTTTCATCTATTCATCTTTTCATCTTTGCATCCCTATATCTTTCTGTCTTTTTTCTATGGTCTTTTTATCTATTTGTCCTTTTGTCTATTTACATATCTACATAGGATATTTTTCTATCCATCACCTTAACTATCTTTCAATCAGATGCAGATTTACGCAAAAGCAATTACAACGCAAAAAGTTTACGAAAAAAAAAATCTGCTCGGCAATTACAGATAATGGACATAAATTAAAAAGTTTTGAAACCAAATTCAAAAACCAGTGACAGTAATCTGCATGCAAACTTTTAAAATTCAGTTAAGTTCTTAATAATTTTTATTTAAATGAAATTATAAATTGTGTTAAGTGTTTCATGAGTCTTGACATGACATGCAACACGTTTAGAGTACTAATTCCATTAGGAAACGATATTCTGTAGACAGAAAACTCTTTTTTTGCGGAGCACGTATGAGTGACGAGCTCGAGCGCCAAGCGCCAAGCGCCGAGGCAGGCTAAAGTTGAAAGACGTACGTGCCACGTTGAGACGTGTGTAGACCATCAAACGTGATCCGGGCGAATTGTGAAAATGTGTGAAAGGTTTAAGTAAATCAAGTATGCATCAATGGAAATAATACTAGGAATTGTAGAACTTGTGAACATCATCACACCTCGCAGTATATAAAATATTAATATATAATATTAATATATTATATATATATATATATATATATATATATAGAGAAAGAGAGAGAGAGAGAGAGAGAGAGAGAGAGAGAGAGAGAGAGAGAGAGAGAGATGCCATCACACAATCAACGTCAATGTCAATCTTATGGTCGAAGGTATACCATGGTATGCTTGAGTGTATACGTAGTACATACATATATGAAGTTGACTGTCACAAGTTCATCTTTCGCTGATAGAGCGTGTTTTATTAGATTTTGAAGAAGCAAGAAAGCTGAAAGTTCAAAAGAATTTTATGCGTTTCCAAAGAAAGAGATTCCTTCATTCAGCCTCTATTTCGAGCAGAATAATGAAATTTGTCTGAGCAGGAACAATTTACACGCACACTAACTGTGAATTGAACAGACTCACAGATCAACAGACAGTCAGGCAGACGGACATCGCTCGGTCGCGTGCTCGGTTTTCAATTTTTAAGCAGATTAAATCTTTCCGCATGAATGCGAAAAGAACGAATCCGAGCTTACTCTAATTGGCTTATGTACACCAAATATAATTTATTACACTCAGTATGGGTGAGACAAATAAGAGGATAGAGCACCGCAAATTATGCAACAAAAACTTAACGGCGTGTATTAACAAGCAACGTTTCAGCTGCTTGCTCAATTTCAATAATTCACTTAAACCGCACACAATTTGAATCTGATTATATTCTCCTATATCAATGTCAGTTTAATGTCCTTCTGTCTTGTCAACGATTTCGCTTATTTTATATTGTGTGTCATTGCTTTGGCTCGTGGCTAACGTCGGCCGCCGCCGCCACGTTCATGCCATATTCATTTTTCTCTTCATCACTTTTGCATTCCATTTGGCACATCCTCACATGCCAAACAAACAAACGTTCACACTAGCAATTGTCATCCCAGCAATTCACACTCGAATACAAAACAACAACAAAAACAGCAGCAACATCAACAACAACAACAACGGCAACAACCACAAAAAATAAATAAATCATTTTGTCCACTTAGACTTACATCGCACCCAAAAAAAAAATAAAAATAAAAAGGGAAAAAAGATAAACATTGTCCTTTTTTCCCCACGTTTAACATTCCTGTATGGCTCAACCTTTTCAATGGGTTTGCTCTTTGTTATACGGCAAATCCTTTTCGGAATGTGCCAACTTCTGCTATTCATACACATGAATTATACGCAAAAAGAGAAAATACACGAAGCCACCAAACGAAGGCGGCACGTCGGATTTTAGATACACATGGATTTCAGAATTTTTTACTTCAATATGGTCTACTTATCGTGTGAAGTTAGAAAATAAATAAAATAAACTAACAATAATAAATTGCGAAAATAGAGCTTTGGGATACAAAAGCTATGAATTCCATATAGATACATATTTGTACATACCCTTGGGTTGAGATTAAGGGTGGAAACCGTGATCTGGCGGGCGCTTGGCTGGCTTGGTTCACTCCCACTCATCTGAACTCAAAAACGGAAACAGATCGTCAGCTTAGTTTTCGCGGGTTGTACTAGAGCTTGCCTCAGTTGAAAAAGCATGTGTGTTTGTATCATGCAACGATAGCTGCTGATGGGACTGAACCTCATCGGTCTCCGCTTTAGCTTGCTGGATAAATTTTAGATGTTTATATACATACGTCACATACGGGACCCAAGAAGATATTAATACAGGATTTTTCAGCTTAATCGCTTGAAGCAGTCAGAAACAAGTAAGAAAGCCCGACTTTGATATACCTAGCGTCCCGACAATATTGACGCACCATGTTTTGCCTTTCCGTTACGGAAGTTACACAAAATTTAATGATTGTTGGCGTGCCAGTGAGCGGAACATATCAAACTTTCCTCCCTCATCTTTCATTCGTCTTGGTTACCCAATATTTCGAATTTATATTTTCTACGGCATTTATTTCGGAAGTTACGAAAAATATCGGCTCGTATGCATAAAAGTGAGATGGATCTCTGACTTGAGTCAATGGCGATAAAGCTTAACTACCTCATTTGAAACTGATAGGTCAATTACTCGTCTTGCATATCCAACTAAGCAATTGCTCAAAAACTTGAGAAAAAGATCTGCTGTCATTTTTATGCATACGAGCCATCCTTTTGTGAGCGTTGCAGTGGGCGGGTATTGTCCATTTGCATTTAGTATCGTTCTCGGGGCCCAACATACATACATACATGTGTGCCGGATTTCAACGTAATTGGTCCAGCCGATTACAAGGAGATCCGACCACAGGTGGATACAATATATAGGAAATATACAATATTTGTCTATATCTACGGAGCTTAGTTGTAGCTGTTACAGGGTCCGTACATAACTAATCTGCCCTGCTTAGGGAGCGTTCAGGTATTACGTAACGCAATTGTTGAAGACTTTTAACCCCCTCCCCTCCATGTAACGCGAATTGTCGTTTTTTTTTTTTGACTAGCCAGTAAGGCATCGTAACGTTTTACAATGCTCCCCCTCCCCCCTAATTGCGTTACGTAATTCTTGAACGCTCCCATACGCTGGGTATTGTTACCAATTTCTAGACCAGAAGCTTCACTTGAAACTTTTTTTTTCAGACTTCAGCTTTTCGAAACCGAATGAATTTGTATTTAAATATAATGCCTCCAAGATTATTTTTTTTTTGTTGAGATTTTAGCGATTCTAAACCGAATCAAAATCAATCTTAATATTTGGAGGAAATTTTTCGATGAAACGTTCACGAAATACAATGGTTAAATGAGCAAAAAAATTGGCAATTCTCGAATTTCTACGACCGCAAAATAACATGAAGAAACATTTTTTCCAGCTTTTAAATTGAGTAGAAGGCATAGAGAATAAAAAAACAAAAAGGAATAAGTTATTGTAGCATGTTTCCGGAACAACGATTCCTTAAATTTTACAACGAATCAATTCAAAATATTTCCATTCATTCGGATTTGTGGTCCAATGGATATGTGAGCTAACCCAAACATCTGACGTTTGATTGAGTAAGTCTCCGAAGCTCCTTTTCAAACTGAATGCAGTAATTAATTTCGTTGAAATAAAGGAGGACAGTAAACTAATCCCTTGGCGGCATTGAATGAACCGTTATATCAAATCGATGCGACTCGAACCGAACCGAATCGAAACGAGACGAAACGGAACGGAACGAATTAGATGTTTATTATTTCGTTTCTTCATATTTGCATCCTCACGCGAAGAAACAGTGGCAACGGAACTTCGTTTGGCATTTCCGTTTATTGAAAATAACACTGTGGTAGTCGAAAAAAAATACAAGGTCGGAATCAACGGATTCCCCCTATTTCGGGCACGAGAAATCGAACTGCATCATTAGTTTTTGGAGTCATCGGTAAGCCTTCATACGATTTTTTACGTGATAACGTCTATTAAATCGATGATAGGTCACTCAAATAGCGAGAATCTGCCAACGGCGAATTCGATGTGCGTTCAACATGTCCATCGTCCATTTTACACGACAACAAAGTTGGTTTGTGGGAGAGGGACGCACGGGGAAGATAAAAAAAACTCGCCCATACAACATCCCCGAATATCTCTCACCAACAAACCTCTCAAATACACAAAAGTACAAACCGGTTTAAGGGAGAGAGTTCGCTCTCATGAGAAAGCAAATCGTCTCAATCGTGTCTTCACAAGCAGACAAGGCGAAAATATGCAAAAGGTACACAACGTCCAAAGACAAATTTGCGTATGGCTAATGGCGCACATACAAATTCACATATGTCACGCAATCGACGGACAAGCGCGGGACTGCCGAAAAACAATCAGAATGAAAAACACTTCTCAATAGAGCTGGAGAAATATCCATAGTTGCGATCATCAATAGTCTCGATAGTCGATAGTCTGAAATATCGATAGTATCGATAGTACTATCCATACTTTGTAACCAGCTCTGATGCTAGGCGGTATTTTTGTGACTCTTTTCCTTTGGATATTGAAAAAAATCGCTTTATTTTTGTTTTCTTTAGGAAACTGATCAGTAAAAATCCCTTGTAAACATTTGAAGTGATTTTTGGTTAAAGGTAAAATCGAAAAATTCCATAAAAACGGAAAAAAAACCCTCGTTCTGGCATCAGTGATTAGAATCCAATGTTAGCATGACGCCTTTTATTCTCGTTTGGTTTGTAAAATGGGACACAATGAGACTGGCAGAATTTCTGAAGATTTTTCGAGACGTGATGAAGCAAGAACGTGCGTAAGTCATAATCATCATCACCATCATCATCACCAACTTCGCCATCACCATCAACATCATCATCACCATCATCATCACAACCATCATCATCACCATCATCACCACCATCAATACCATCAATACCATAAACACCATCATCACCACCATCACCATCATCACCATCATCATCACCACCATCACAACCATCATCATCACTATCATCATCACCATCATCTCCATTGTCACCATCGACAACATCAATACCATCACCATCATCATCACTATCATCATCACCATCATCACCACCATCACCATCATCACCATCATTACAATTAACAGCATCAACAACATCAATATTATCATCACCATCATCACCATCATCACCATCATCTCCATCATCTCCATCATCTCCATCATCTCCATCATCTCCATCATCTCCATCATCTCCATCATCTCCATCATCTCCATCATCTCCATCATCTCCATCATCACCATCGACATCACCATCATCATCACCATCGACATCACCATCATCATCACCATCATGAACACCATAATCAACACAATCATCTTCACTAACCTCACCATACCATCATCAACACCATCATCATCATCACCATCAACATCATCATCATCATCACCATCATCATCACCATCATCATCACCATCATCATCACCAACCTCATCAAACTCATCAACCTCACCATCATCACCACCAACTTCACCATCATCATCACCATCATCACCATCATCATCACCATCATCATCACCATCATCATCATCACCATCATCATCATTACCATCATAATCATCATCATCATCGATAGTTTCGATCATCGATAATTTTGACAATCGATAATTTTTATAATCGAAAGATGAATTTTCGAGCGGCTCGCCCTAATTTATATGAAGGCATTTTTAGGAATCTGTCCATTTCAAAAAGAAGAAAGCCCTTTGTCACCGCTAGCACCACCTTTCCAATACTAAAGTAAATGTCTATGAAACAAAACTATCGATAGTTTGAAACCATCGATAGTATCTATAGTGCTATCGATTGTTTCTCCAGCTCTACTTCTCAATATTGGCGAGAAGCCTGATTATTTTGTTCTTGCCTCGATGCCGTCTACGAATTCCTAACTTTTGCATTGTCTTCATATAGAACGTTGTCTTTCTTTCCTCGATTTCATGCTTTCAGTGTTTGATTTTTAAAAGCAACGAAAGAGTACATTATATCCTGTTTAAGCATTACATACTCTTTGGATATGTGAACAAACAAATTTGAAAAACAAAGACAAAAATCTGAATCCTGTATTTTTAAAGAAAATAAAGGGCAACAAAATATTTTCACTTCCCCTGCATACTCTATCGAAATTTTTAAATTTTGCGTGTCGCTGTTCGTTTGTATGAGCGTTAGGCTGCAATTAGTGTGAAGATGTCATGTGTTTGCTGTTATTCTGCAACAACAAATTACAACAAACACATGACAGCCTACGCTTCAGCTTTAGCTTCAATATAATTGCAGCGTTGGACATCTTAGTAGTTATATGGGCCAAAATTAGTTTTAATGCCTAAATTTCTGTCTCTGTCAACGAAATTCAGTGTTCGTAAAAGAGCAAATCAAATTAATAACAAATACATTTTACCTAAAAAATTATGAATAACGAAATAAAATACTCTGGTCGAATTGAAAAAAATCAATTATTACCAAAACTCCTTTTTTTTCTTCGCAAATTACAGTAACATTGTTGTCTTGTTTGGCAAGACAAGACAAAATAAGACAACAATGTTACCGTAATTTGCGAAGAAAAAAAATGGAGTTTTGGTAATAATTGATTTTTGTCAATTCGACTAAAGTATTTTATTTCGTTGTTCATAATTTTTTTGTTAAAATTGATTTTTTATTAATTTGGTTTGTTCCTTCAGAAAAACTGAATTTCATTGACAGGGACAGAAGTTAAGGCATTAAAAAGAATTTCGGCCCATACAGTCTTTGGTTTCATTATTTCAACCTACAATTCTCATAAGCATTATGCGGACCACATAAAACGTAACCAAATTGTCATAAAATGTTCTTGCAATTTATTCACGCACTCATATAATAAATTTAATTTTGTATGAGAAGGGCCTGCAAAACTTTTAAAACAAAGGCAGGGATCAGTGCTCGGACTTGCAAATATTTAAAGGTGGTAGATTTTTAAAGAAGAAGGGGTAGATTCGTAAAAAAAGTTGTAGATTTAACATTGTTTAAAATATTAATACAGTATATCACATCCGATCATGTAGGAAATTACATGTTTTTAGGTATTTTCTCTTTTTATAATAAAATGTATCAATATTTGTTGGATGTCGTTAAGCGCCAATACAGCCATTCCTGACAACATTCTTGACAAAAGGAAGCTGCCAACATGTTTTTCAATAACACATAACATTGAAGCACATTTTTTTTGCTCTCAATTATTCTAAATGATCATAAAATAAATAAAACAAAGGCATTAATAAGTAAAAAAAAAAAATCGGTAGATTTGGACCTAGCGTGGTAGAAGTGGTAGAAAGTGCAAATAGTGGTAGATCTACCATGAAAGTGGTAGAAGTCCGAGCACTGACAGAAATCGATAATATTTATGAAATTGATTTTGAAAACTTTAATATGCAATTTTAATATAAAAATCGAAGTATAATTATTATTTTCTATTTTACACATATCGCACACTAATCACTAAATCGGCACAACTCAAAATTTTGCAATTCTCGGGCAAACAGCCTACAACTCTCGACGCCTGTAGCAAAAATTTCTTTTCTAAATTTATATTATTCTTAAATAACTGCAGAATCAATAAATATATATGTTAATTTTCCACGTGTCCCCTTTTCTGCAGTAAAATGTTGGCAAACATGAAAAAAGTGTTTAAAAAAAATTTTGAATTGTGCCGGTTTAGTGATTAGTGTGCGATATATTAAAAATCGCAAAAAAAAATTACAAAATGAGACTTATTTTCTAACTTTTAAATTAATAAGTCTCTATGAGGAGGGAGTTGCAAAAATCGTCAAAAATAGCGTACGTGATACTTGAATGCTCCCTTTTATGTACATAATGAGTGTTTTCTTATGACGTTATTACGTAAAACTATCCTCCGTAAACTGACTTTACAGAGACCAATTTTTTTTTTTTTAAAGTTTTTTTGGCCACTTTTCGGTCCATATCTATGGATGTGTTGAGGTTTGGTATTCTTAACTGACATCGCAATGTACTCTGAGATATCCCAAGTAATTCTTTCGAAGATTCTATAAAATACCGCTTTGGAGAGCTATAACCATTTAAAGCTCAAAAAAGATCCATAATTTTGTTAGAATTTTAAACATTTCGAAGCATACTTCAGGGAGTTTTCATATAAAAAGCTTCGAAAAAAGTAATAGATAATTTTCGAGTTTTAAAAGGGTATAGCTTCCCAATGCGTCACTTTATCATGACGATGTCTCGAGGAGAATTACTTGGGATATTTGGGGGAATCCGTTGACTCTGACCTTGTCTTCGAAAACGTTTGAAAAAAACTATCACAGTGTAATTGCTTAAATATTAACAATTAAAAAGCTAGCAATTAATATGTAGAATTATTGATCTAAAGCCCAAATATGATAAAACAAAAAAAAGTATTCTTCTCGATCCGACAGGATTCGAACCCGACCCCCTCGGACTGCTAGGCGTGCGCCCTGTACACGATGCCTAGCGGCGCTCTTTTCCAATTGAATAAAACCTCTGATTTAATTTCAAGCAAGCGATGAAATTCAAATAAAAAAAATTGATTAATTTGATTTCAACGAATTTCGAACGGAAATATTTGTTCAATCCGAATTAAACATCATTAAACGAAATTTAGTTTGCTGCAAACGAAAAACGCATTCAACTCAAACATCTTAACGTCTTTCAAATGAAAAGTTCATTTAGAAAAATAAAGCCAAACGAATATCGTTTGAAGCAAACTCCCGATAAACGAATTATGTATTTCTTTGCGTGCACTCGAATAAATTCGACGAAAGCGGTTACAATCGATTTGATTGCCATTATTTTCACATGCTCGCTTTTCAGCAATACGACCAAAATATCTTCTCTTTCTGTCTTTCTGTCTTCCTTTTCACTTTTTTTTTTTTATATATTGCTTAATTGATTGGCGCGAAATATGCTGCAATGATTTTCTGTGCGGTCCACTGTGGGATAGCTCCATACAATTTGCGGAAAAAATGGAAGGGATGGCCCTATCACAATGAAAGTTTGTTTACGTTCGTCTAATTGAGGCAATAAATAAACCAAAATTCATCGAAATTGCTCCAACCCTTGGGGTAGCCCCCATAAACCCTCAGTCGATTTAAATGCGACTTTACCAGAATGTTATCTTTGGTAACAAATTAACGTCTACAAAAAATGGTTGAAATCTGACAGTCCCTAGGGGTACCTCTCCTGGATCTGTGCAAATGTTTCTCAGGACTCTGGGTTTTCATTTTGAATTGCTGCATATATTTATTCAGTGATCATATCCTTAACAATGGAGTCGAATTGTAAAGTATTTTTTTTAGGGTGTTTGCCTCTACTTGACGTTATATAAGGATCGGAACTAACAACACCCTAAACGTATGCAATGCTTTTTTGTTCAAATAGTCAAACATTTTCATGACGATATTTGACATAAAAATGGACTTTGTGGTCAAAACGGCAATGTTTTTTTTTTTTTTTTCATAAATCGTTAGGAGAGACTCCATCCTTTCACGTCTTATCAAGTAGAAGACGGAGCACCACGGAGGAAATAAAGCTTTTGTCCACTGAAAGTAAGACACCCGTCATTTTCGATGTGACACCTTTCATAGTTTGATACCATAATTTTCAATTCATTTTAAAAGTCCTTACTTCGAGTTCTTAATTAAAAAAAAAAATATGTCAAATGTAAAGCAACAATGCTGGATTTAATAGAAAAAAAAAACCTTTAAAAATTCTTACCAATTTGGTAAAAAAAATTTTCCATTTATTTAAGAAAATTTTCTAAATTCAGCTACATTTTTTTGGTTAAAAAATTATGTGTTTTGAAAAAATAAATTTCGGATTCATCTTATCTTGATATTTTGCTCTATTAGGGGAAATCACTAAATTATAAAAACGGGATATGGTCGAAAAATCCTCTCTTTTCCGCGCAAATTCCACTGTGCGTCCGCATATCTGTTTCAACGGCCGCCAAGCGTGACGCGACGCGCTGAACTGTGCTCAATTCGTTCGAAATATATGTATATATGCATATATAAAAATAACATCAACTCCAGTGAAAAGTATTGAATGTTACAATAACGCATGTAATTCGAGATCCTCGTATTTCAATCACGTAAAACTCATTCGTAACGAAAGCAATTAAATTTGTTCCAGCACTCAGTTCTGCATATTTCAATATCAATTTATTCGTTTTTATTTTATCTTTCTCTTTTTATCCCCGAATTTTAACAAAGCGATATCGTATTGAGTTTTAATGCATGAGGCATAATTTGATTTTAAGCCTTATTAAAATAATTCCGTAAAATTTCTGCTCATTGTTGACAGAGATATTCCAAACGGTAAACATAAAAATTCGCTAATTGAATGGAAAAAATATCGTTTGAATTAAGAACTGTCCCAGAAATTACTGTCTGTTTGTACAACTGCCAATAGTACAAATTGTTATTTTACGAAAACAAGTGAAGTTTTTAAAAAATTCTAGCAGTTTATTTTTAAAGGAAAATTGTTAAATAAATCGAAATTTCAATTATACTAAAAAGCACACACCTAAAGGAAATTTTAATCTTTTTGATTAAGGCTCTTCAATGTGTCTTTTTTACCGACGTTTTGTTGACTGAAGTGTGTGCCTTTTGACTAAACGAAGTTCGAGGCGATTTGGAGGATATGCTTTTTTTGACATTGTTGGATTAGTACAAATCCACGGTTCAAGTGGCGTAGCGATATGTTGCTAGGTCAGACCAAAATAGTATTGAACCTTGGTACTGACGTATAAAAGACAATTAACGCCGCAAAAATGATAACCGCAAAGTTGACGAGTATCTCAATGATGATAAAGATGATGATTATGATTAAAATGATGATAATAATGATGATAGCATACAGATTATGATAATGATGCTGATAATGATGATAAGGTCATGATGATAATGTTTATAATTGTAATGATGATAATGATAATGGTGACAGTGATGAAGATGAAGATAAAATGATGACAATGATTGTGATAATGATGGTCATGACAATGATGGCAAAAAAGTGATAACTGCCAAGATGACAATTATCTCAATGATGATGATTGCATAGGTACAGATTATGCAAATGATTGTGGTAATAATTATTGGTATTATGATGATGGTGGTAACGAAGAAGTTGGACATTAATTGATGAAAATGAATATGATGATCATGATTATAAAGACAATTACATTGATGATAAAGATGAAAATGATGCTGAACCATTATAGAAATATTTTGTAACGAACCTCAACAAATTTTTGTGAGAGTTTATGGAAGAAAGTTCACTCAGTTCAATTTGAAATTTCATCATTTCACATCAAATATTCCATCGAATTGGGCAGCCACATAAAACTCTCATAACCTCAGTTAAAGAAGTTGGACTATTTCTGCATCCCAAGTGCCCAATTTTGAAGTCATAAAAGTTCTTATCGCATCGTATTGTTGACCTCTTCCGATTTCATTCAATAAATTTTACAAAAAACTAAAGAAAAAAATATTTAAAAAAAAAATAGATAAATTGTGAGAAAGAAGACCGCATGAGCCTACGGAGATAAAAAAAAAAAAAAAAAAAAAAACAACAAAAATCTGTAATCCTTAACCCGCTTGACCAAACGATTTATTACCAGGTGAACAATAAAAATAATGTCCTAAAATCAAATGTGAAATAAACGCATTGACCTCCGCTGTGATTTATCTATCGAAAAGAGCACTTCAATTAGAAAAATAGATAATCGGAAAATGTCAAGAAAGCAATTTCAAAAGGAACGAACGAAATTGAATTTTTTCCACAATAAAACGAATGATTCGGAATGAAAATAAATAGCATACGAACGATGCAAACACTGTCGGTGCACAGGCTTAGCAAGAAGCTCGATGAGTTTTTTAAGGAAAAATTCTTATGTTCATCTCTTCATTCCTATCTTTCGAATACCTACGAATTTATTCATTTTGAAGTACCTCAAATCAAAAATTAAAGAAAAAATTCCCTTTAATTTCGATATGACAGTATTTGGTTTTTTTTTTTGCCAGGAGCCAGAGTATCATTTTGGCTGTCATTTGTCTGTCATGCGTATACGCAGCTCGATATTGAATTTCGTCTGTCAAAACCAAATGCTAATCATGCCGCTCTAACGAAGGAGACTTCATTTCGGGCGCACGATGTCTCTTCTCCTTATTCATTAGAATTGCCATTCAATTCCGGCGAATGCCTATCATATTCGGTTAGTCCGGCAGAGTTCACTTCCATGTTCCTGTTCTTTTTTTTTCTCTCTCTCTCTCTCTCTCTCTCTCTCTCGCCCTTTAATCCACCATCCCATCCATTTCGATTTGAACAGGAAAAGCCCTTTTGGGGGGAATTTCCATTTTCCGGTTTGGTTTTTCACTTTAATGAGTTTCAGCGACATCATGAATTAGTCAAAAAGAAGCAGAATAGCAGACGGAAAAAAGGAAATAAATTAATTTAAATTAAAAAAAAAAAAACACAATCCAGAAAATATCCTCCTTACAACAGTCTTGTATTTTCTTGAGTTTTCAAAATCCCATAAATTGAAGTTTACTAGTTTCGAAAAGGAAAAGTTTTCTCTCCGTCGAATCTCAATGCAACGTAACTCTGTTAAATGAAGAACGCAAAGAGCACTAAAAACATAATGTTCATCCCATTCAAGGGATCTCTGTATGTATTGTGTGCGCTCGCAACAATTTGCCTTTTCATTTTTTTAAATGAAAAATTAACACGCCAGCTCTTATCAATTGTCAAGTGGCAGACAATAAAAGCAATGGAGCCGAATCAAAAGCTAAAAACTCAATTCATATCCAAATTCTAGAACAATGGAATTATTCTTTGTTGTTGTTGTTGTTGTTGTTCGCTTACCACGCGTGTAATTATGTGAACGCCTGAAAATAAATAATCGCCTTTTTCCATCAGAGCCCCGTACCAAGGAGTACACTGATATTTGAAGAGCTAACTTTTGCCTCATTCGAACACACGAACATACATAGCCAGACGGAAATTTTCTCATAAAGGACCAATTCATTAAGTTTTTCACCAAAGATATCAAGGGGAAAATCTGAGTACTTCTCAATTGCAATGGCATTGCTATCGAGAGAAGGTTTTTTTTATTGCAATTGCACTGGCAATGTCATCGAGAGTAAATCTTATTCATCGCAACTCCAATGGCATTATCATCGATAGAGGTCTCAACACGATGGAGTAGATGGACTCCAAATTCGATTACCAATTCGTGACATGTACTCTGATGACGGTCAATGCCGCTTGTGTATATATTTCACTATAAAGTTGGTGTATAATCAGGAGGAGTCGCGGCTCTATGTCATGCTGAAATAATTGATTGTTGCACCGGGACATTTCCGGCTGGGTAGTTCCGGATGTACAGGCGTACGCACCTACACACATATATGAACATACATGTATGCATGTATGTATGGATGAACATGCGAGGAAATGTCAGGATGAGAATGAGCTGTGAGCGGATAAAACGTGCTAAAATGAGGACCATTCAATTCGTTCAAGCTCGCCTTCAGTGTGTATAATCCTCAAAGGCGTACTTTCACATTTGTTGCGATAACAATTCCCCCGCGCCCCCCTTTAATCACGTTGCGGGTCGTGCGCCCCCGGGCCGCCCTTTCGGATTTGCAACATTTATCGACAATTTTCATAATTATTTTGCGCGCGTCACATTGGCAATCGGGAAACATTGAAAGATAAGCACAGGGTTACATGCACACATCCATCCATACAAAAACACACACAAACATACATATATGCATGCATAGGTACATACATTCATACATATGTATACATACATATGTGCAATATGTAAATGGATAAAAAAGGGAATTTTTTGATTGTGAAAAGGGAGCAAACTTCGTTATATCTTTATGTTGTCACAAGAATACTTAACTTTTTATTGCGTAATGCGATCCAAAATTAATCCGAAAATTCCGCTTGATGAAGTCAATTCATGTATATATATATATATTTAGATATGTTTTGTAAAAACTAAGGCCCGTTTTCAATAATGATCATCGTTATGTTGACCTAAAATTGTTGCTATTTCCACATTTTAAATTCTATTTTCTTAATTCCTTCGCTCCCGTTCGGAAATTCATCAAATTTTTAATAAATTTTGTTTTTGGTTTTTTCGGAACGAAAAACTTAACCCATTTAATCCCAACCCTATATAAAACATTTTTTTTTTGAATTCGTTTAAAAAGGCTTATAGAAATGGTGTAAGCTAAATTGAAAAAAAAAAACAAAAAAAAAAGCGAGTACAATGGAATCGAATGAATGAAACGGAACAGTAGCAAATGGACCTTAGAAGATATTTTTCCTTGACGGTCCATAAATTTCTTGATCCGGATCATGATTTCGATACCTGTTCTTACACAGAGAAAAAAATCAACCAGAAAACTGGTTAAATCAAAAGGAAAAACATACAAAACGGCTTCAACAAGGAATATTTTTAATTTTAACAATTTTTCTTGTTGAAAAAATAAAAAATTTTCCTTTTGAATCAACCATATTTCAGGTTGAATTGAAATGATAATTTTCAAAAATGGATTTAAATTTAAATTGTTGAACCAACCACGGACATAGTTGAAATGACAAGATATTTTTTAAAAATATTCAAAAAAAAAAATACCTATACAAGAAGAAATGTCAAAAAAAATTAATTAACATGACCCAAAAAATAGCCATTGGATGGACTTCATCCGATTTCGTCACTCCGTTTTGGTGACTGCTTTCGCAATGCTTAAAAAGTTCTAAGATAAATACATATCTTATATGTCTTATTTTATAAAACAAATGAGAAATTATACCGAACGAAAAGAAATGTAATTAAACATATTTCCTTTCAATTCAACCAAAAATGTTGTTGACTCAACCATTTTTCTTTTGAAATTTTTGTTCTGCTCGAAAATCAAAAGGACTGTGAATAACAATGCGCCCTTTTAAAAAAAATCATGGTTAAGTTCGCTCAGTGTACGAGATTCCTAGCGTCTAATTTTTTACCTTTTTTAAGCACCATAGAAGCAGAAACGGCATTTTCAAGAGTAAATGTTTCGGACAGCTAATTCACCGGATAATTGGATCAAAAATCTTAATCGCGTATACAGACGGATAATTTATTAGGTAAGTTGAGAGCCGAACGCCCTGTAGCTAGTGCTCTCGTTAAATTTATGCAATAATTTATTATTGCATAAATAAATACATAATAATAATATTAAGTGGAAAATTTTTCCCGACAGTCAAAAAAGATTGGTACATTTTTTACTGAAATAACATACCTAACCGAATAATAACGGTATCACCGGATATTTTTACTGTAAAAATTCCTAACTCGTTTTGATTATTTCCGTTATTTCAAATGCTCACAACCGCATGACCGAAATTTATCTAAGCACAGAGAGTCGAGCAAAAAATGTCCTTAAAAGATTTTTGCGGAGCAATCAAAATTAATACTGAAAACGAAGCAATTCGAGACGGAGCCTAAAAACAAAAAAAAAAAATCATAGATTTTCACATTTCCCATTTTGACAAACGTTTGGAATCCGCCCACAAGATTAAAAGCCAATTACCCTAAACTTTTTTACAAGTACATAGTATGTGAAGCATCCTTCATGTCTCTCATCAAAGCTCAATCATGCGTTTAACAACCAAAGGCCTTCGAATGTTAAATGAAAGAATTGATGAAGAGCAGTCCAAGAGACTCAATGTTCCAAAATGCAATTAAGAGAAGTTGTTTCAATTTTCGAAAATGGATAGGAAATTACAAATCAATTAAAACGAACTCAAATGAAGGAAAATTGATAGGAAAAAAAAGCAATTTATTTTTTCAAACAGCTCTAAGAGAAGTCGAAAATTCTTGAAAACAGAATCAAATAAATTGAAAAAAAAAAAAAAGATATGATAATTACACTATGAACTCGAACGTTATTTAATACCAAAATGTCTCGCATTCTCTTCTTCACTCGTTTTACTTCCCCAGCGAACATTTATAGCGGACATGTCTTATGCTAGACTAACTCTAATATTTTTCCAGAATATTTTCGGAATCGTTTTAATTTTTTCTAATTTTTATGTTGATATTTAAAAGAAATTTTGTCCTGAAAAATTCCAAAACTCGATTGACTTTTTATCCTCACTTTCTAACCAAAATCTGCATCTTTTTTTTTAGACAAACAAACGAAATTTATACGCATGTCTGAAATCGGAATTCCCCAAGCGGCCAACAGTGCCTATCGCCTACAAAGTATACGAGACTGTAAGCGACCTGAATATTAATAGCTACAAAGTATACGAGATTGTAGGCAACCTGCCTACCAATAACTTACTTTATGTGATGGTGGTAGGCGTTCACTCAACAAAACGGCCACGCTCGAACAAAAGTATACTAGGATGGTATATGAGGTCGTATGCTTTACCGTCTACAGCCTACGAAATGTGTTGCGGTTCATCGCTTCTGTAAGCAGCATTTTGGCCGCGGGGGTATTTTGCTTCGAATTCTAACCGAAGTCTGTCCGTTCCGATTTCTTGTCAACCGCCCTTACAACTTTCGGGAAGTTTTCTTACAGATGAGTAAAAGAGCTCTTCATATTTTTCGAATAGTTCGATTAATCGATTTTTCGAATGTTCGACCGAATATCAATCGAATAGTTGATCATTGTCGATTATTCGAATAATCTCCAAGCTACGATTATTCGAATAGTTGTTGAAACGACACTATTCGAATAATCGTCAATGACAGATCAGTCGAATACTGCCAATCGAATTTTTCTATTCCCATTATTCCAGACCACCAAAGACAAAAAAAAAAAAAATACTAAATTTTCGACTTTAATACATTCGACTTAAATCGATTATCGATTGTTCGAATACCAAGAGCTCTAATCGAAAGGATAAAGAATTTTTGAGCGATCTACTTGAGTCTTATCGGAATATGTGTCCTTATTATTAGTATCAGTCAATCCTCAGATAAAGATCCATTTCCTCATATAGGAATTAAATTCCTACATCGCCATTTGAATATTTAACATAAAATCCCAAAAGAAACGAAAGAAAAGAAGCTGAAAAACGTTTAAAGGACATAACTTAAAGTTGTCAAAAAAAGAACAAAGACGACATTCAAACAATAAAAACAATCAAAACAAAAAAAAAAAAAAAAGTGACTACATAAAGCACATGAACTCGTACATTTCAAATCCGCTTTCGAATAAAAGCCCATTCAGCCAAAGGCGATAATTTATTGTAACAATGACATTGGACAACGAACATTGGGCTCTGGTCATTGAGCACATAAGACGAGGATATAAAAAAAAGAGAGTACAAAGAAAATGAAAATTCAACACTATAGCAGAAGACAAACAGAGTGAGCGAGAGAGTGAGACCAGCGGGTTGGCGGGCGGTTGGTCGGTCGGTCGGTCGGTCGGACGGAAAGACAGGGAAAACGTACTGTCTGTGTGGGAAAAAAAAGGCAAATCTGATCGCAGTCAGGCGAGTAACACAATTTTCAGCGCCATTGGTCAATCCAATGGTTTATGAGGATTGCAGACATTTTATTATTGTTGCAGCCATTTTCGCTGGTTGTATGTATAGCTGCTGGCGATGTCAATTCGTCAGCCATCGGTGATAATGCAACAACAAAAATACCAATTAAAAGCGACAATGAAAAGAAAATGAAAATGAAAACGAAAACTCTAACGAAAACGATGGGGAAAATGGAAATTCATTTTTCATTTATTTTTATTTTCTTTCTTCTTTTTATAATTTAAAAAACGAATTTTTTTTTATATTAAATTATCGGCCTTATTTATTATGAATTTCGACAGAAACAAACCAAATTTGAACGAGCTTAAGGAAGAAAAATAATGTGAAGTGTTCAAAGCTACAACTAATGCTATCGAAAATACTTAGAGCTGTTAAAAATATGAACTCAGCAATCAGCTTAAAATAGACCATAGAATGTGTACTTCTGTGTGAATTCTCTTCTATGAGGCCATGATTGCAACCAATTAAGCCGGCTTAAGTTGAAAAACCACAATCAATTTCACCAAATTTCCAAGCCCAATTACCATTTATTTTAGCAATGTGGTTTCATTTGTTGTGGCGTTTTTTTTTTTTTGTATTTATTTTTAATTCTGTTCCCAGAGAAGCAAACATAAATCGGAAATATTGTATTTATCTAAAATATTTATTTAGGCGATGCGTGCGATGCCACGATTCAAAATAGAAATTGAATTGAAACACAACAAGGCGTACCTTTGAACATTAAGAGCGGTAAGCTTGATGTTCAAAAGATATAAAAGCATCCATTAAAATCTTAAATGAAGCCCTGAAAACGTCGAGAGCCCCTCGAGTCGCCCCAGTATACGGATTTTTTTTTTTTTGCAAGACTTGCTTTTCTTCTTTTGAAAATAACCTAACAAAGCGAAATTGTTATTCATAGCCTCAGCTGCTTTCAGGGCTCATCAAAGAGATTGTCCCCCTATTGTCTTGAAAAGAAACTAATTTGAGACTGCATTTTTAACCCACGGTTTCTTACCGTGATGGTAGTAAAGGGTTTGGCATGGAATCGTTCTTAATTCAAAGGTTATTAAATATTTCAAAATTCATGCAGCTTATTTGACCGGCTTCAAAGATATCCGTGGAAACTATGAAAGAGCCGATTGCAGAGTCAAAAATGAGCAGGGCGTGCAAACGAAACAAATAACGTTCGGGTTGTGGTTTTGGTTATGAAATGATTATGGTTTCGATTACGGTTTTATTCAGAAAAAGATTTTTACGGTCTCGGTATCGTTTCGTTCCGGTTACGGTTTTTCAAAGTCTATAAGAATCGCGGATAAAATTCAAGATATTATTCTCTTGCAAAGCAATCCCTATAATTGTTAAATTTTCAACTGTCGTTGCAGTACATAAAAAATCTTGACCACGAAATATAGACTTCGAACGCACCTTAACCTTTCAGGATTCAGTAAACAATTCAGTACCGTGTCGAATTCGCTTTATAGACCATAGATATTCACAGCACAAAACTTAAGGCGTTGTCAATACGCATTTATACGTTAAGACATTTCAATATTCTAGAGTCAGACTCACGAACAAATGTTTTGAGAAAATTAAGTAAGTAGAGAAAGACGTAAGAAGAAAAGAGACGGTGTTTGTTAACTGTTCCGGAACACAGGGTCCGGACTATACTCCGATCGGAGTAGATCTACTCCGTTTTTTTTAAATTTTTGAAATCTACTCCGCCACTACCTTATATCTGAAATCTACTCCGATTTTTTCACTTAACCAAACTCAAAATAATTTTGTCTATGTCACGATTTAGACGTATTGAGAACGAGTTTTTTGTGTTCCCTCGTTCGCAAACAAATTGTTGTTTTCCATACAGATGTCTCTGTATCTAAATCTTGACTGATGGAGATAAAAAAATATAAGTAATATGTAAATGTAAGTTATAAATGTTTGCTTCAAATAAATTGTTGACCTTTTTTTTTTTTGGTGCGAAAATGAGAAATTTCAATTTAAAATTCATTTCTACTCCGATTTTTTCGGTCTTCTACTACGAAATGGGATTTCCGTAGTCCGAACGCTGCCCATGATACAAGAAGACAGCGAATAATGCGTTTCAAAAAATATTTGTTTTGAATTAATTTTATGAATAGAAACCACAAACCGATTTTAATGGTTATAGTCTCAAAAAACTCTTCATAGATTGAGGTTTGCGGCACTTGACTCGAAAATTTATTTTTTTCTACTAGGGTCATTATTTGGCCAGTTAGGGGATGGAACCTAAAATTTCAGTTTTAAAAAAAGGTAATAATTATAACATATTATTAAAACATACCAAAAACTAATCCAATATTCTTCATATTAGGCTCGTTTGAAAGGTAATTTTGTAAATTTTTCGAATATGCATACTGAACATGCTCGTTCTTGTTCCTACGGCATCTATATTATAGATTGAAGTTCGTGAGGCATTTTCTTTAATTGAAGCCTAATTTTGTATGGGGACCCCCTAAGGAGGGGAGATAGAGGGTAGGTATGTTTGAAGAAAATATTTGGAGGGGTTTGACTGTAGTGACAGCCATTTTGTATGAAATTGTGATAAAAATAATGTAATTTTGTATGGTGGCTCCCCTAAGGAGAGGAGATAGAGGGTAAGTATATTTGGGAGAAATGTGTAAAATAAAATAATAGTTGAGGTTAGTCATACATTCTAGCTCATTTATGCCATTGGGGCGTGGGTTGCACCAATTTTATTAAAAGGGTACTTTTATATGGGAGCCCCCTTAAGGAGGGGAGATAGGGGGAAAGTTTGTTCAGATAAAATGTTACGGGGAAAAAATTAATGGGGGTCGCTGTCACATTTTACCCACTTTCTGACCTCCCATTACAGAAGCTATGCGAATTAGTAAAATTGCGGTTTTTGTGAATTGACCCCTGGGGATCTTAGCATCGCAATAGAAACCAAAACCGATTTTAGGCCCTTAAGTCTTTTCAGAAAACTCTACATAAATGAGTTTCCCCACTTAAGAAATTCCAAAATTATTTTTTTTAACGGTCATTTCTAGTGCACATTGGAGATCAGAGAAAAAATAGTAAAATATAATAATAAATCTCAACATAAATTGCCTTTACTTGACAACCAATTTTTATTTGTAGTATTGTCTAATCCAATATATGCGTCAAATTGAAAGTTAGCTCGCTTTAAATATCCGTAAAAGTTTTGCAATTTTTGAATATTTGATTTATGAACCATATCGTTCACGTTTCTACGAAAATACTATAATTTATATGATTGAAGATAATACGTGACATTTTCTTCATAATTGAAGACGTTCAACAGTTTAGGCCTATGGCGATAAAGGGAGAATTTATGAAGTTTTTAACAGATTTTGTAAGAAATATTGTTTCAAACCATAAATTTCGAAAAAGGGTCGGTATTTAAGTATCAGCTATCTTAGGAGGGGTTTTAGACTTTAGTGACAGAAAAAAAACCATATTTGTATGAAATTGTGATTTAAAAATAATGTAATTTTGTATGGGGGCTCCCCTAAGGAGAGGAGATAGAGGGTAAGTATATTTGGGAGAAATGTGTAAAAATAAAATAATAGTTGAGGTTAGTCATACATTCTAACTCATTTATGCCATTGGGGCTGGGTTGCACCAATTTTATTAAAAGGGTACTTTTATATGGGAGCCCACTTAAGGAGGGGAGAATAGGGGAAAAGTTTGTTCAGATAAAATGTTACGGGGAAAAAATTAATGGGGGTCGCTGTCACATTTTACCCACTTTCTGACCTCCCTTACAGAGTTATGGCGACATTAGTAAGATTTGGCGGGGTTTTTGTGAACTTTGACCCCCGTGGGGCACGTCTTAGCATCGTCCAACAGAAAAAAAATTTTGGCCCATTAAGTTTTTCGAGGAACCCTACAAAATGAGACCACCCCACTTAAGAAATTCCAAAAAGTCGTTTTTAACGTCATGTCTAGTGCGCATCTGAGAGATCAGAGAAAAAATAAGTAAATAATAATAATTAATGAGCAACATTAAATGGAAATAATCATAAATATGCCACACAATCCCTTATGACCCATGACGAATGACAAGGGGAACAAAATATGTAAGCGATAATATTTCACATTTCCTTTTCCAATTGCGGCTGAGAAATAAAAGACGGAATTAATAAATAACAAGCACAATCGCATATTGGAATGTTATCGTAAATAAATATTCATGAAAGTGAACACAATCAGTTTTTAAACCGGCTTTCAAATATATACCCGGCGCTGCCCTCAAATTTCGAACGCCCGTGCTTTGAAAATTTCAAAAGTTTAACATCATTAATTTGATATCATCCTACCAAGTATATTCGGAAATGTAAGGGCCCGAAAAATGAGTCCGAAACGGCTCCGAAATGTGTACAAAATACGAGTCTCCGAAAGATTCCGAAATAATTCCGAAATGATTCCGAAATGATTCCGAATGAGTCCAAAAATGAGTACGAAATGAGCCCAAAATTTTAACAAAGGCATGAAACTCCGAAAAATGATTCCGATATTTTTACAAAATACGTAACTCCAAAATATGAGTCCAAAATGAGTTCGAAACCAGTCCGAAATTTTTACAAAAGACTGATATCTAAAAAATGATCCGAAATTTGTAAAAAAAAAAATACGAGACTCCAAAATATGACGCCGAAATGAGTCTAAAATGAGTCCTGTCACTCAGAGAAATGATTCCGAAATTTGTAAAAAAAAAAGTACGAGACTCCGAACATGAGGCCGAAATCAGTCCGAAGGTAGTTCGGAACGATTCCGAAACTTGTACGAAGGCAAGAAGCAATGATTACAAAATTCGTACAAAATACGATGCTCCGAAAACTGATTCAAAAATGAGTCCGAGGTGAGTCCGAAACTAGTCCGAAATCTTACAATAACCTGTCACTAGAAAAATGATTCCGAAATTTGTATAAAATACAAGTCTCCGAAATATGAGCCCGTAATGAGTCCGAAATTTTTATAAAATACAAACCTTCAAAAAATGAGTCCAAAATGTGCCTAAAATAATCAAAAAAAATTTTGGCAGCTTGAGATTCGGAAGTATAAACTTCAAAATATCCAAAATTCTAACAACTACGACAACTATCCACAAATGGATGAGATAGCTCAATTCTAGCTCTTGAAAGATAAACAAAATTCCTATGCACAATAATAGGTATTTACAAACTTAATTTTAATCTCAAATGTAAGCGCGTGCCTTGAATTTTTTTTTCTGATAATTAATTTTTAATTGAGCATAAAGTAAGTTGATAACATGAATTCATTTCATTTAAGCTCCCTTGAAGTGGAATGATGCCGATTGCTTTCAGAACGAAAAAGTGACCACTCAGAAATGAACAAAATGAAGCAAGGAAAAATTGGAATCATCGGAAGGTATGGAATAAATGGAATAAAATCCAATAATTAGGACATTAAATGAGGAAAACTTAAGATCTCGAATAATTATCATAAAATAATGAAACAATTATTACAATGTGTCTTTTTATAATTTTTTTTTTCTCCCACTTACATAAGTGGCTTAATTGGACGTGCCTGGTCGATGCTGTTCGCTTCGGTTGGCTATAAGGTCGTACTCTATGACATTTTAAATGAGCAAATCGAGTTCGCATTAAAAGAAATCGCCAGAGAACTGGATGAGCTTGAGAAACGAGGTGCGTTGCGTGGAAAGTTGAAAGCCGAAGAGCAACTTTCCTGCATAACAGCAACAAATGAATTAGAGGAACTACTGAAAGATGCACTCTTCATACAAGAATGCATACCCGAACGTATCGAAATGAAAAAGACACTCTATGAAAAATTAGATCGACTGTTGTCGGCTGAAACCATCGTCTCTAGCTCCACGAGCACCCTGATGCCATCGTTATTCAGCGAGGGACTCAAGCGAAGAGAAAATGTTAGTTTTTTGTTTATTAACTCAATTATGAATGACATGGCAGCAGAACAGAACAGAACGAACAGAACAGCACGGAACAGAACAGAACGGAACAGATAAGAGGACCCATTAGACATTTGAAAAGATTCAAAAAGAAAACAAACAAAAAATGATAATTAGAACAATTATGTGTCATTTTAATTTCATTAATTCATCATTTCAATTAAATTTCCAGATTCTCGTATCGCATCCACTCAATCCGCCATATTACATACCATTGGTCGAAATTGTCCCAGCGCCATGGACGTCGCAGCATGTCGTCGAAAGGACTCGTGATCTGATGCTGGAAATCGGCCAGAAGCCCGTTGTACTGAATCACGAGGTGCTCGGTTTCGCAACAAATCGCATTCAATACGCGATTTTAAATGAAGCTTGGGATTTAGTTAAAAATGACATTATAAGCGTTGCAGATATTGATACGGTTATGTCGCATGGGCTCGGGCTACGCTATGCCTTGCTCGGTCCATTGGAGACGGCACATTTAAATGCTGATGGGATTGCGGATTATTTTCAACGTTTCGGACGTGAAATATTCGCCGTTAGCGAAACATTAACCAAAAATATTCCACGAATGTACGAAAGGGATAATGAAACAGCGCATAAAATCGCTAAAGGATGCGAGGAAATGGTTCCGAAATCCCAGCTGCCAGCTAGACGAGTTGAGCGTGATCATTTTCTCGAGCAGCTATCGAAATTGAAAAAAACATTCTAACTACGGTTTTAGGTAACAAAATTTAATTAACTTCTACACACATCCATACATACATACATACACACATACATACATACATACATAAAAACATGCATGCATACATTTTATAACATACATACATACATACATACATACATACATACATACATACATACATACATACATACATACATACATACATACATACATACATACATACATACATACATACATACATACATACATACATACATACATACATACATACATACATACATACATACATACATATATACATACATACATACATACATACATACATACATGCATTCATACATACATACATACATACACATACATACATACATACATACATACATACATACATACATACATACATACATACATACATACATCATGACATGCATACATTCATTCATACATATGTACATACATACATACGTGCATGTGTAATGAAATTTAATTACAATTCAATTAGGTTGAGATCCTTTCAATGAACTTCCTTTATTGAAACAAAAGTTATGAAATTCAAAAGAACTGGAAATGGGAAAAATGAGAGATGAAAAATGCAACGCATTATTCACTTTGTCAGTGTCAAAAGCAACGCATTCCATTGCAGCATCTTAGGCGCATTTTTTTTCCTTCATCTTTTTTCCTGCTTAAGGGTCCTTAAGTCTCATTGATGCAAGAAACGACTTTCAGTTTTTCAGTAACCATTCAGAAAATCTCATTGAATTAATTTTAGGGATGTAAGAACGAAAAACGCCAGCGGGAAATGGGGACGGCTTAATGCCTTTAAGTTCACTTCTTCGCAGAATAATGTGCTTCTCTGGTTTATCAAATATATACGTCCGTTCCATCCCTAGAAATTCGACTTAATAACAAGTAAGAAAGCTTAAGTCGGTCAAGCCCGACTTTGATATACTCAGCGTCCCGACAATATTGAGGCACTATGTTATTATGCTTTTCCCTTCGGAAGTTACATAAAATTTGTGTTTGTGAGCATGGCCGTGAGCGGAACACATCAACTTTTCTCCCACATCTTTCATTCGTCCTGGTCAATCTATGTTTCGAATTTGAAGCTTCTATGCTTTTTACTTCTTTAGTTACGAAAAAATCTCCTTTTTTTGGGCGTGGCTGTGGGCGGATATCGCCCCTTTTCACTTGGGATCGTGATTCGAGAATTTTGACGTGATTGGTCCAGCCGATTGGAAGGAGATCCAACCACAAATGGACGAGCGGACGGATGGATAGCCGGATGGACGGACGGATAGACGGACGGACAGATGGACGGACGGATGGATGGACAGACGGACATATCTAAATCGATTCCGTTTTCGATCCTGATCAAGAATATATAATTTTTTGTATATCTACGGAGCTTAGCTCTTGCTGTTGCAAGATCCGCACAAAACTAATGTTACCTACTTGCGCCGTGTATAAGAATGGGAGAGAAACACTAAGAAACGAATCTACAATGTCAATGTACAAATATAATGAAATTAATTCTTACAGTTGCAACCGGAAATGTTCAAATCCCACTCCTCCATTTTGCGCGACATTTTCTTTGGACTTTGATAGCATAAAAGACAGAAAATGGCGGATAGTCCATCCGACTCGGCCGTCTCATGCTACACCGCGCCGCACTCAACCGTAACGTGCTTGACAAATGAAATTCGCCGACGTTTTTCGTTTGTTCGTTTGGGCTCTTGTCCTCATCATTTGAAAAATGAAACTTTTCTTCGACAATACAAAAATCAAAGAACACAAAAATCACGAGACAAAAGGAATGACCAACAAAATGAGGGATGAGAAAAAGAAAAATGAAACGAAACGAAACGAAAAGGGATCCAACGTGGTTTCGAATTCTTGCCATTATTTAAAGATACTTCATGTTTTATTTGAGTAGGTACTTCGCAACCACAGAATCGACGCGAATTTCAGCGAAGTTCAAAACGAATTTTTTTCTTTTATTTTGTCAAAGAGCAGGGCTCAAGAGGCAGCAGCGTTGGCTGTAAAGTCATTTCCGTCAAACTCTAATTGAAATGGTCATAATTATTTGGATGATTTTTTCCTTTGCTCTCGCTCCCTCACACTCACGCTCACACACAAACACAATCTCGCTTTTCTGTAGAACTTTCTCTTTGATTTCTGTCATCTTTCATAATGAACGGATGCTGTAACACCTTTCAAAAGACGAGAAATTAAGTTTCAATTTGCTTAATTAATTTCGAGTTCGCCCCGAACGGAGTCAGCAATTCTTAGAAATTCATTTCATTTCATGTTTTTATCTTTTGATTGAGAGTAAAAGTTCAAGACGAAAAAAAGCAGCTTTTATTTGAACAAGCTGAACTTCTCGCGATTGCACGAGACGAGAAGGAGAAAAAGAATGAGTTAAGTGGGGAGGATTATCATTTTTTTTTTTTTTTTTGTTGAAATTTTCTTTCAAAACTCAGGTGCATTATATATAAGTATGTATTTATGTTATTGCAATATAAGTGAATGGCACTTCCGTGGGATTTTCTTGAAAAATTGAGGATTATTTAAGATTTTTTTGTCTGTTTTTTTTTTTTGCCAGCACAGTTCGCATGAAAAATTTATCACATTTTCTATTGCTGTAGATCTTTAAGTTCGTGGAGGGCCAAGAGTGATCAACGGAGCACAGATATCAAAAATGCGGTCTTAAGGCACTAATGGGAAATTCTGGATATGCCGATTGCCGGTTACATTTAAGGGAATTTACCATAATTTATGTAATTGTCAATATTTTTTCAAATTTTATCCGGAAATTATCCAGGTTCTGGGTTTTATCCGGAAAAACTTTGGTTATTCGGTGACTTTGATGAATTTCGGCTCTATTCAGTCGGATAGTTGTAAGAAAGTTTACGAATGCTTGTTTTATTGTCAATATTGTTAGAATATTATCCAGAAATTATCGGATTTCAGGCTTTATCCGAAAGTATATTAGGTATCCAGTGGTTTAGATGACTGCCGCTCTTACAGTTTTATGAAAATCTACCAATGCTTATGTAGTTGCTATTATATTTTAAATATCCGGAAATTACGGGATTTTGGAATTTATCCGGCAATAATTTAGTTATCCGGCAAAGTTTGATAAATTTTATCACCACTCGCTCGGATATTTTTAAGAAAATTCACCTTTGCTTATGTAATTTTCTATATTATTATAAACATTGTCCGAAAATCATCCGGCTTTGGACTTTATCCGGGAGTACTTTAGCTGTCCGGTAAGTTCAACGAATTTCGGTAATACCCTGTCGAAAATCTATGCAATGTTTGTGTGACTGTCAATATTTTTTGTATTTTTAATGCGAAATTATCCGGCTTTGGTCTTTATCCAGGAATGATTTACTTTTCCGGTGAGTTGAACGAACGTCGCTAGTAATCAGTCGGTATAGCAGTGTGCATAAAATTTTCGACGTTTTTTGAAATATTATCCGGGAATTATCCGATAATCCGGTTTGAGCTTTATATGGGTAAATTGTTAGTTATCCTCTTTTAAGAAATTTGTATTTCTTGCATGTATTTATTTCCCTATAAATTGAGCAACGGTCGGGAGCAAAGCTTTTTTCTACGACTTTTTTCTCAGTATCGTGTTGCCAGTTAGGAGAATCTCCCCTAAATTAGAGGAAATTTATGACTTTTGATGGGCAGAAAAGTGGTCAGCGAAATTTTTATGAGACTTTTTTATATTCGAAGATTTCAATATTCAATTTTGGGGAATTTTGACCATGTTTTGAAACATTCAGGGGAATATTGCCCTAAAAACTGGCAACAGTGGTTCAAAGTGGCGAGATTATTTACAATTTCATACAGTGTGTATGCACCAACACTGCGACCAGATATGGCAGTTAACATATACCCAGCAGTAATTCCGACTACTCTCCAACTACTTCGCAACGAGTCACAAAAATACCAGGACTACTCCCTTTTAATTTGCCAACCAATGCTTTTAACTGTTTTTTTTTTAACATTGAGCTGTAATTGAAAAATAACCACTCCCACATTTAACTGCTCCACAAGTATACCCTCTATGGTCAATTAGAGGTGAATTGTCCCATATGTACCAGTTGGTCTAATATTCTAACTACACTTCTTCTTGATTACTTGTTGCTACTCAACTTCTGTAGTCAATTCTCATACATAAAATACGGTACATGGTGTTTAGTCATATTTCGAGTAACCTCAGACTACTCCTTTTTGATCTCTTTATTAATCCAATGTAATGATTAATAAGTGGCAATAATGTAAACATAGAAACAATTGATAGCGTGACATCCAATAATTTATTGAAAAGGATATCATACTCCAATCATTAGAAAAGAAAAAAGTTAAATTATCCGCCCGGATACTGGGTATCCAGTTTCGATTTTTCCCGGATCCTTAATCGAAAACTTTACTTCTTGGCATTTGGTTTTTTGCACTTAAGAATGTTATGATTGTATACACACATATTTCGCCAAGCTAGACTGCAGCTACATATATTCAATAAATTGGGAGCATTTTATGGCACCCTTGACACCACTGTCAACTCCAAATCGCTTCATGTGAAAATTTTCTTCGCTTAAATAAACAAAACTTATTTCATATGAATTGCTAAAATTCCTTCGGACGGTAGGTACATACGTTTGGACCAATTTAATACCCAATGCCCAGTGCTATTTCGCTGAGCGAAAATAAAAGCTAATGAGAAATTAATCGAAGATTTCTTAAAATGTTCAGAGTATTTTATTTGCTTAAAAAATATATGTGCTTTTCATGTTAATTGCGCTGTGAATTTGTTCGCATTTATAGAAAATGCCCATCACGTAGACGAGCTGACAAATTTAATCAGCATTTCAAAGCATACAAAGCGTGCACGAGGGGAACTGGCGGGACGGGCACACGATTCGGTATGAAAAAGCAAAAAAAAAAAAAAAAAAAAAAAAAAAAACCGAATTCCCAATCGCTTTTAATAATGGATTTCATGCGAAAAGCAACAAAATTTGTATACAAATTCTTTCACCTTAACGCCTACACGACGAGGTCTCATCGTCCTCGGTGTCCTTGTCGTCCTCGTTCTCGTTTTCGTTTCCGTTTTCGTCTGCCCTCTCATCCACAAATGACACTTAACAGAAATTAAATTTGTATCAAACCGAAATAGCAGAATACGAAAACGAAAATAAAAACGAGGAGAGAGGAAAAAAGACGAAGATAGAATTTTGCAAGCTGTGTAATTCGTGCCGTAGAAAAATTTGCACGTGACTTGAATAAAATACTCAAAGTCCTGTGCTTAGTGGATTTGAATAGTGTTGGAGAGGATTGTTTTTTTTTATTATTTATTTTTTTTTTTTATTTATTTTTTTTCCAGCCGCCCCCACTGGCTACGCATTTACGAGCGCCCCGCAATGGCAATCAATTTCTGCAAAATTGTCACACTTTTTATGCGAAAATTGTGAAAACTAAATCAAAATATCGTGTGATACCTTTTGAAAAACAGTTCAAAAAGGAATACCCAAAAAAAAAAGTATAAAAAAACCAATTCGAAAATGTGCAAGTTTTTCTTAAAAGTTTATGGTTTCGAAAAACCAATTTCAAATAGCACCACAGAACCGGTTGAAAAAGGAGGAAAAGCAACAAAAAAAAAATTGATTTTTTTAAATTGGAATTGATACCATTTCAATGAAATGTTTTAACTGTCACTTTAGTTCGTTCTGTTATCCTGACCACATTTGGCATTCTATTTATTTTTTGTCAATGTCGGTCAAGAGTCCATTTTGCGATTTCCAATCGTTTGGGTTTTTTTTTTCGATAGGGCATGGCCCCGAATTGAAATAGGAAAATGAAAATAAAACACATTTTTGATAGTTTTTTCCCCCTCGATCTCTATCCAATTCTTTTAGTGTTCATCGCTCTGTCTTTCCATCTCGGTCTCTCTATCTTTCTCAGTCTTTCTGCCTCTGCCACATCGGAATTATTTTGTTTATATAAAACATTTCAATTGTTTAAACAATGATGGATCTTTTGAAAGAAAATTTAAAAAAAAATTTTTTTTAAAAAGAAAAAAATAGAAAAGAGCAACTACATCTATGTTCTATAAAAAAGAATCGCTGCCAAAGAAATTAATTTTTTTAAATCGGGTGGTACGATGCCAATCGTTACAAGGTGAAAATATTAATAGCACAAATTTTCAAAATTAAACTTTCTGTTTGTTGCCGCGATTTTTTAAGAGTTTTGGATAAGGATGGTATTGTTGTCATAAGGAACATTTTAGAAAATTTTTTCTCAGCGCTGGTTTTGGAGCTACCATCGATTTTGTGAAAAATCTTCATGTCTCATGTTTGCACCAGGAACAAGTGATTATCATTTTTACTATATTATTAAGCTGGGATCCCACTATCTGCGCAAATAGCACAATCTGCGCCGATTTTTATCGGGCCAGATCGACACAAGTTTCAAAAATTTCCACAATCATTGTATGGGCTCACATTGTCGTCACATATTGTCAAAAATATATCGGGGAACAATAAAATTGGGACAAAAATCGTTCATGAAGATCACACTTGTCAGCATCAGAGTCCGAAAATTGCGCTTTTATTTCGGCAAAAATCGGCGCATTGCGCAGATAGTGCTTTACACTCAACGAACCGATTTTTAAATTCCTGCTGCGAAGTGTCCTTAAGATCAGGGCGTGCAAACGAAACAAATAACGTTCGGGTTATGGTTTTGGTTATGAAATGATTATGGTTTCGATTACGGTTTCGTTCTGAAAAAAATTATTTCGGTTTCGGTATCGTTTCGTTCCGGTTACGGTTTTTCAAAGACTTTAAGAATCGCGGATAAAATTCAAGATATTATTCTCTTGTTAAATTTTCAACTGTCGTTGCAGTACATAAAAAATCTTGACCACGAAATATAGACTTCAAACGCACCTTAACCTTTCAGGATTCAGTAAGCAATTCAGTACCGTGTCGGGTTCGCTTTATAGACCATAGATATTCACAGCACAAAACGCATTTATACGTTAACAATTTCAATATTCTAGAGTCAGACTCACGAACAAATGTTTTGAGAAAATTAAGTAAGTAGAGGAAGACGTAAGAAGAAAAGAGACGGTGTTTGTTAACTGCTCCGGAACAATCTTCTTCATACTTCATGTTGGTTTTTCGCCGTAGCCACTTTGAGGCCGGGGCTTTAAAGAAAGGCGAAATAACCAAACTTAGTGAGTACCCTTTTCGCGTTCGACTGCGCTAACCGGCAGCGCTGCCTGGGAGGACTGCGCGCTGCCCTCTTCACTGTAAAAAAAAGTCTCTTCGCGTTATCAACTCGCCCACGCGCCGGCAAAAAACGTTAAAATTAAAAGAAAAAAATCAAAATTTAAAAAGTAAACAAAAAATCGGGAAAACTAAAGTGTAACCTACGAAAAGAATTTAAGTGAAAAAAAAGAGGTTGAGTTTTTTATTAATAAATAAAATAAAAATAAAAAAAGGAAAATTGAATTGAAATAACAAAAAACCAAAACCAAAAACAAAAAAAAAAACAAAACAAAAAAAAAGGAGAAGTGGCAACAAATTCAACATACCGTTGCAAGGTATAATAAAATCAACCGCGTCGCGCAAAGCGACAGATCAATCAACGTACCCGGCACCCCCCAGGGTTATCAACGGAGTATCAGGTACGTCTCCCTCATTTGTTGCCCCTCACCTTGACACTTCAATTAATGCTTCTCTTTCTTTCCCATGTATTCAAATGGGACAATATTGCAAGACATAAATTGCCATCTTGCGGTCTCCATTGGCAATATCTACACTTTGACAGATGGCATGCCATGAAATATTGCGTGTCGAGATGCCGGGTAAAGGAACAGGAAAAGGTCATAACATTTATAAGATTTGCGAAGGACGTCCCCACAGTTGAATACACTAAAAAAATATGGTCTGGTTTTTTCTTAATTTTTTGTCTTAAAATTGTTCTCAGTGTAAAATAAAATAAATTTTTATTTTTGATTCCCTGTTTTATTAGCAATCAGCCAACGCTTGTTTCATATTTGTATCTTGACTTATTTTTTGATATATAAAATTTTGAAGAAAGGCGAACTTAAAAGGGGTTTCCAAGGATATCTGAAGGACACTTGGCAACAGAAATCTAAAAATCGGTCCGTAGAGTGTAAGAATATAGTAAAAATTATAATCTTTTGTTTCTGGTGCAAACATAAAACATGATAAAATTTCCACATCCACTGACTCTTTATAGAAAAGTTTTTGTAAAGTATAAAAGGGAAAATGCGAAAAAGAAACCGAGGGTGTTTAAATTCCTCCAAATTTTTAGTATGTGTGTTATACATGTAAAGTAAGCTGACATCCCAATAAACACAACGATATCGTAACGATATCTATCGTTTTCTCTTAAAAATGTTTCGCGACGATAATTCGAGACGATATCGAGACGATTTCGATATCGTGAGAGAGTCACTTATCATTAGCGAATCGAGATTTTCATCGTTCTCGAATCGTTAACGAGCCTTAACTCGAATCGCTAGCGAATCGAGAATTTCATCGCTCTCGAATCGTTAACGGACGATTAGCAAAAAAATCATTAATTTTTATATTTAATGTAAAATTCAAATAACAGTCTTATTATAATACTATTTTCGGTTTAAAAAAAAAAAAAAAAAAAAACGGTTCTATTGCTGGTAACCACGCTTTCGAATCCACCGGCTGTGGGATTTGAACACCGAACCTCTTGATTTCTAGTCATGTTTCTAGTCTGCTTACCCATTACGCCTTCCGATTTGGAAACAAATTAACAAAACTACGTTCGAGAATTAAAGTTTCGTACCCAATAAACAAATAAACACAAAAACGTTAACGAGTTCGAATCGAATTCGATTCGAATTCGTTTAATGCGATTCGCGCTCTACGAATTCGATTCGAATTCGATTCGAACTCATCGTTTTTGTGTTTATTAGGTCCTACTTATTTTTCTTCTTTTCCCTTATGTGTTTCGAGTTCAAAACGAGTTCACTAAACTACTTTCTAGGATTTCGTTTTTCTCAAATTCGTAACAAATTTGTGGCGATATAATCTTCGTTTTTGTATTTATTGGGCTAAAAATGTTTCGCCTCGATATCTTCGCGAGGCCAAAATCACGATATCGAGAAATTTGATTTTCGCGAACTCGTCTCGATATCTTCGCGAGGCCAAAATCGCAATATCGAGAAATTCATTTTTCTCGAATTCGTCTCGATATCTTCGCGAGTCCACAATCACAATATCGAGATTTTGATTTTTCTCGAATTCGTCTCGATATCTTCGCGACACCAAAATTACGATATTGAGAAATTCTATCTTCTCGAACTCGTCTCGATATCGTCGCGAGCCTAAATCGCGATATCGAGAAATTCGGTTTTCTCGAATTCGTCTCGATATCGTTACGATATCGTCCTCGGTTTTGTGTTTATTGGGATATGTGTCACGGTCTTTTGTTTTCTTTCTATAGCTTCAAAGATATAGCCAAATGAATATTGGAATATTTTTTGTTTATTAAGGAGTATGTTATACCAGAAGTGTTAAAGAATGCAATCAATTTGAAAATCAGTTGAAGTCACAATCTTTGACTAACTTAAATGATTACAATAAAAAAAAACGCATTACTGACTAAAGACTGCAAACTGCAGTTTTTAGTCTTTTTCGTTATTCATGAATAATTAGTCTTTTTTGAAATCTCGTACTGACAAAAAAATTTTTAATGCAGTCTTTCCTGAACATTGGGACTGCAATTCAGTGATTGCAATCAATGAATAACGAAAAAATTAATAAAAAAAAAAAAGACTAATTATTCAGGAATAACAAAAATGATTTAGATTTGTTTTTTGCAGTCATATTCCTGACTAACTAAAAAATGACTACAATCATTTTTCGGGCAATCAAAAGACTAAATATTCAGAAATGATTGCATTCTTTAACACCTCTGGAATATACATATTATTTAAAGCTATTATTAGCATTTCGCAAGAAAATCTTTCGAATTGTGCATCTTCTAGGATACTACGTTGAGGTGAAAGAACAATTCCAGCGAAAGGAAATAGCCGCTCCACGACGATGTTAGAGCAGTGTTAGATCACTCAAAAACGTTTGAAATAGTTGAATAGCTTTTTAAGCTTGCTAACGATGTATCGGGATCAGGCAAGAATCTCCGTAACTCGTCCTCCTTAACTATGGGCTTAGGATGATCAATGTTTAAAGAATTTTATTTTGAAACATATTTAAGACTTTTGTTTAAAATAGTTATTTACCTTGGTAGATACCGTCACCGAAATCAAAAATTTTGTAGGCATTTGAAGTGTTACGGCTTTCCATTACAATTTTAGATGAATTCAGGTTGTGAATCTCGGCATATTGGTGAAAAATATTCAACATATCCTGCTCTGTCTTCCCTGTAATGCTAGCTAATGGCCTAAACCACTTCAGCTTAACTGCAGGATGTGATATAGCTGCGACGACGGCATTATTTGATTCTTCGCCTAAGCTAAAGAACACTTCGAGGCGTCTGAATGAACTATTTCAAATTGATATTAGAGATTTCCCCAAAAATACCACGTCATTTTTCAGCTTATCCATCTTGACTTTTAGTGTTGTTAAAGATGGCATTAACAATCCAAAGTTATTCATTGTGTCACCTTAAGAAAATTCCCTGAGGAGTTACACGCAAAGAACGAAATTTTGTTTTTTTCGCTGGCGCTCTTAACTTTCAAGCCGTAATTTCAAAATCACGTATGAAATCAAAAGCTCGGCAGTTTTCCTTTAAAACTGCATACCACAATTTTAAATTATTAAATTTTGTTTTGTCTTTTATGGCCATCAAAGTCAAAAATAGTGTATTTTTGGCTTTTAAAATCCGTTATTTTTAAATTTATACAATCGAGTCTCTTTTTTTGACTCTTTACAAAAACTTTGAGTCTCTTCAATTTGATACCATGGTTGCTAAAAAAAAGTTTCACAATCAATGCAAAACTAAGGTTTGAAAATAATTATGTATTTTGTTTTTTTGACTCTCAGAAAAGTTATTTTAATCAAATTTATTGAGCACACTTTTAGGCAGCATGAGAAAAAGAAAAATCTAAGATATTTAAAAATTTCTGAATAGTGTTTTAGTTTTACATATCCGCCTAAAAGTATGCTCACCAATTTAGTCGAATTCTTTCCGCGCCTCTAGCTCCTTACGATTGCAAGATGGACCCCCCCTTCCCAAACAATTTTTTGTCCGTCTGGACCTCCCCTATCACCTCCTTCAGTTTGACACACTCAGCTTGGGACACCCTGTATAAATATCCTTTACTTGCCTCTTTTTCGAAAAACGTGGTGAAGAGAATATCACTCACAGATTTTAGGCTAACGAGGTCCTCATCAAAAAGGAACGAATCCTCATTTCCCATTTGATATTTATTTTCTGACATAACTTTATAAAACAATCACAATTCACAGCTGAATAAGTTTCATTCTTTACTTAACTCAATGGTTCACTTAGGCCTACTGTGGCAAGTTGAAATTATATCTATTGATTTAAATTACATGCATTTCTGTTCGATGTCTACTAAATTAATTCAAATCTTAATAGCTCTAAGCTTCATTAAGTTGCAATTGATTTGTTAAAATTACAATTACGTTATTGTAATTGAAAAAACTTTAACAAAAATTACTTGTAATTGTAATTGGTTAACCTTCAATTACAAATTAAACAGTAGTAGTTGAAAAAGAGAATTGTAATTGGGCTTCTCCGGTCTTACAGTCAGACGAGCCTGATGCTCGATGGATGTATACATATATGTATGTTTGAATATTTTTCTAAAACAGACGTCAAGACCTCGACCTTTAAGATAAAGTATTCTGGAGATTTTCAAGGCCATAAAGCGGCCTCACATGCCGCCTTCTGCCGTCCTTTTGACACGCCAGTTTTCGTGGATCCGATCAGAGGCTTGAATAAAGGCAGAAAAAGTATAGCACTATAAATATAGTGCCTTTGCCCCGAAGCCATTTTCGAAAAAAATTGATTTGCTGCTTAGGTTAATGTGTTACATTTAATTTGCGCCGAAGTTTTGCTCTCCTTGAATATCCCTGAAGAAAAGTGTCTTTTAGAGTAATTTCGAAAAAAAAAAAACATATCTCAGACTATAGAAAAATATTCGAAAAAAATTATAAAATTACTATTTTGGCGATTTTGCCAAAGCCAATATATGCTCCCGTGGAAGGATATTTTTCAGGAAAATTTTTGTTGTTGTTTCAGAAATGATACTGTCTTTCACATTACGTACAAAAATCGACTTCAAAGTCATAATTGAATACGTTCAATTGAATTACACTCAGTCAGGTGCAATATCCTTAAAAATTACAAAATTTAAAAAATGTTGCATACTTCTCGGGTATACTTGCGATTGATACGCATTAATGTGATTTTTAATTCAGGTGCATTTATGTAAAAAACTACAAAATGATCTTTTATAGTCTATTTGGAATCGTTCTCGATGCTGCACACAATCTCACAAACGCAATATACCCTACACTGAAGGAAAAAACGTGCTAAATTTAAGATTATACGTTCAAAACATAATCATTTCGGACTAAATAATAGTCTGTTAATTGCAAAAATTCTAAATGTAAGAATAAAATCTTAATACTTTTAAGAAAACGTTCTTCATAATTTAAGAATAAAGGTTAATAAAAACCTTGTTTTAAGATGGATTATAAGAATGAATTCTTGTAGGAAATCTTCTCTTTTATTTATTTATTTAATTAATAATTATATTTTTTGTTTATTGTTTTTTTATTTTTAGTTTATTTTTTCTTACTTTAAATTTTCTCGCCTCCACCGATCCTCGAACCCGCTGACCACCAGATCGCTGGGCGAACACCTTTACCATTACGCCAAACGAACGAATTTAATGTGTTGGTCAAAATGCTGGGTTGAGTTTATGGTTGCTCAGGTTTTGGAAAACATGCTTAACGAATTTTTTCACTCCAAAAATATTTTACTTGAACCATTTAAAATATTTAAAAAATAAAACCTTAAAAATTTAGGAGAAAATTTTTGTCTTGAAAAACAACTAAACCAGCAGGGATAGAGCCCTGAACCTCGCGACTGTCGAGTCACAGTTTAAACCACTGAGCTATCGAAGTTAAAGCAAACAGCAAAGAAAATCATAGACAGCGAATAGGGAAATGTGAACTGAGGCCTGTCTACCCTTCCAGCTTCATGTGGTAAGTGAAATGGCTAGTCATCAAGGACTGGCACTATGGCGTGTCACAAATATCGGGGGCGACCTACTCACTACAGGGGAAAACAAAAAAAGGGCTAAATTTAACCTCAAAAAGTTTTAAATGGCCTATAGATACCACTCGGTCCAAAATCCACGCATTTTCGTAAAATGACCATAATTTAAGAATTTGCTCTTAAATAAAAGATTGCGATTCTTGTTTCTAGAGTTTCGTTCTTAAATCTAGGTCTAGTTCTGGGAAATTAAGATTTTATTCTTAATTCAAGATTAGATATTTCGTTGCTACAGACTTTTATTCTACAAACTAAGAATTTTCTCTTTATTATAAGATCGCGACAATAATCTCTAGAGTTTTTTTCTTAAATCAAGTACAGGAGATTTCCGATTTAACGAGCTCAATGTTGCCAGCACTTCTCGTTAAATTGAGTACCATCATAAAATCATTTTTTTCTTATTGTAAGAGATTAAAATTATAAATTGGGCTTATAAACAATTTTTTATTTCAAAAGTATTATTACAACCAAAAAAAAAAAAACAACATAACAACTCTTCATTTTGGTTCATATTAAACATATACATAACGTCTATGTAAACAGAGTAAAAAACTTATGAGATCACGTTTTGTTTAAATTATAAAATACATAAGGTAATATGGGGCATTCTTTTATAAACCGAACAAAAAAAGGGGGCAAATTAACCTAGGTCTTTTCAATTGCGCGATATTTTTTACAGCTTCTAGATTTGAAATTATTCAACATGTAGTCCAAAATATTTCTCAGAATGCTTTATTTACGGAAGACCGTTAGTTTAAAGTTCGCTGAAAACCCGTTTTTTAACAAAAATTCAAAGAAAATTTGATGAATTGAATTGAGAGTTTACTGTCAAAGAGTAATGATGATAAGTAAACAACTGCAGTGTTGCCAGTAGCAAAATGTATTTTTGCGTTAAAAAAGGGGGAGGGGTTTGAGAAATCTTTTGCTTGATTACATGGCGAGTCTGATTTATACCAGACCTGTAGCAATCGAACTTCCCGCGGGGGGCAAAGAAATTTCCACAATTTTTTTCCTTTTAATTTTCGTAATTCCTTCCACCTTAGACCAAGAATCGTGGTGGGGCAAAGACCCTCCTAGCCCCTAGGTTGGTACGCGACTGATTTCTACTAACGTATGCTTACGTGGGGGATTAAAAATTGACATCACTGAACAACTGTGCACAATTAAAAGCGGTAAGTCCAACAGCGCCTGCGCTTTTTCGATTTCACGCAGGTCACGCAAAATTGAACATTACTTTTCATACATTGACTGCTTGCGGCAGTTGGCGCAGCACACGCGCTTTTAGACTCCTCGCTTAACTATTTCTTGGATTCCTCTTTGTTTCTCTTTATGCTTTTTCACTGATTTCTTATGTTGCTCGCTAAACCGAGTGCACACAAAAATTTTTGTGCCATTTTGCTCGTTATATAAGATACTCAATGGAACGAATTTAAATGCTCGTTAAATGCGAAACTCGCTAACGCGAATACTCGTTAAATCGGAAATCTCCTGTATTCATTCTTAAAATCAAGATCCTTAAATCTTGTTTATAGTAATTTAAGATTGAAAAAATAAGAATTTCACATTCTAGCTTCTAGATTTTTTTTTTTTTCTTATTTTTAGATCTCAATAAACTGAGTGTACATAGATTCGATGTATCGAATGTGTCGGGTATAAAAATAGCAACTTGACTTTTGCGGAGAATGCAGTACAAATCATAGTACGCAGCGAACAAGCGAAACGGTTCTAGTATATTTCTCGCTCTTAAATTTCAAAAGCTCGAACTAAAAATCAAAGCTTCTATTACTCATATCCATAGGTTTTCATCTATTTACATACATACATACACACATTAAATAAGGCCCATATTAATTCGCTGCGAAATTCAAAGCACACTGAAGCCCGCTGAGCGGCTGAATTGCTATAATGCAGCAAATAAAAGTTAATGACCTTTAGAAACTGAACAATTTCTCGAAATGCTTCGGGGGGGGAAAGAAAAGAGAATAATCATTTGAACGTTTTTTAGAATTATTCATTTTTTAATTATGACATTTTTACAAGCTTACAGCGCATTTAGACATTATCGCGTTACATGACACACAATGGAAACGCTGCAATGAATGTAACAAAACACAAATCTCTTTTTATCCTATTTATTTTCATCGTATTCGTGGAATTTTTCGTAAAAAAAATTTTTTCAAGAAAATGAAAAAAGAAAATCGTTTTTGTTTATTATTATTCGAATGGATTCAAATGAATTGAAATGAATAATATCGATATTCCAAGATAAATCTGAAATAGTTTCTAAATTATGATTCGATTTTTTTTTTTTTTTTTCCTAATTTCAATTATCTTAGTTTTATTAATTATTTATTCGTTTTTCTTCGTTGCAACACAAGTTCGCGTATGGGGATCAAAGCATAACGAAAAGCATCGAAATGGAAGCTATTAGAACGATTATCGCGCCGTTTAAGCATTGCTGGCCTGACGTCGCTTCGTTCGTTACTTTCTTTTCGCACTCAATGTCGATGATCGAACTCAAGACCAAACGAAATACTGTCCTTTCATCCGCACATTCTTTGGATGGAAACATATAATCAAACAATGCATCGCGTTTTTCCCTCGATGCCGTTGAAGCCGTCATTTCCAATGGCACTGAAGGTTGTTGCGAATCCGAGCTTTTTGCAGCACTTTCAAAAGGCCACGACGAGCCGAGAACGAACAGCGAGCTTATTGCAATTAATTTAATTAAATTTCGTAAATGAAACATTTCGTTTAATTTCGTTTTGTTTTGTTCTGCTTTGCCTTCTCTTAAATCCAAAAATCGAAATATCAACAGCGAAACGGAACTGCAGCAACAATAGCAGCAGCAGCAGAACCAACCTCCACCGCTCAGTTATGTGACTTAAATCGAACTGAGCATCGAATAAAGAGACTAAAAAATTCCATCACGAACACGACGCGACGTCAGCTTGTAAGAGCAATCGTTCCGTGATTAGCACAGAGAATATCATGATCCAACCACTGTATGACTTAAGCCGACTTAAGTCAACTCGCTCATGAGTCACATTGCATATAACTTGAACGATTCGAAACAATTATCTACACTCAGAGAAAAGTTGCAACTTAAAATCAAAAACCTACCCATATTAATTGAACGATTTTCAACATAGATGAAATATAATACTGAAACATGTTCGAATAACAATGTTCAACTTTCATTTGATGTAGTTTCTATATAAGTACATATTTCGTGGAGTTTGTTAAAGTTACATTGATTTTAAGTTGAAACATATTGATTTAAATTGGTTTTGATATTAATTCGTGAATTGCGTTGAAATTTACCTTGCAAATTATTGAATCAATAAGAAACGTTTTTAAATTGATATGGCAACTCTTCAAGTCAATATAGAAACCATATAGTGCTATAGATGGCACTTGGCAAAAAACGTGTGTGTTGATTTGAAGTAGGCCCCCTGTGCATGCATTCTTATGGAAAAATCAAAAACGTAGCACGGCCCTTGAAAATTCCGGTTCCGGTCTAATAAATATTTAATAATCTTGTAACATGAACTAAAATTTTTGTTAAAAATCAGATATATATAAGTGTTAATCAAAGGTTTTTCATAAGAACTCATTACATTTTACAGCAAAATATGTTATTTTTATACAATTAAAAATAATTAGATAAAATTTTGCTCATATTATGAGGGAACGATAAAGCAGAGTACTCATGCGTCGAATATGACCGATTATAAAAAAGTTTGAAATCCACTACAGAACAGCTGATATGAAATATTCAGTGATATCATAACTAAAAATGCTCGATACATAACTAGTGGCTCAAGTACTTATTACATATCATGATAAATAGAATGCATAAACTATATAATTTTGTAGCTCTTCTGAATGAAAAAGGTACAAAAATGCATAAACTATCCTAAAAAACTAAAAAAGTTTTACATTAGAAAGAAAACGTTAAAAAAATTCATCGCAATTATGTTTAGTTACAAAATTAAGTGAATACTCAAAAAATTATAGCATCACTAGTTCACCACGGAATTCGGTTGTTGTTGTAAGTGTCCCCTATATTACTATATGATAGAAACCATTTTACTTCAATAAGACAATATGAATCTAATATTAATTCAATACCGAAAAATATTATTTATATATTGTTTCTATATTAAAATCAATGTGGTTTTTATTGATTTTAAGTGATTTTTTCTCTGGGTGTACTTATCTCACTTGGTTTTTATTTGTATGTATTTTTATTTTTTTGAAGATTTTAAGAAATCAATTCCTAGTGATTTTCTTATCTTGGGTCATTCTTTTACAAACCGTACGGATTCGACGAAAAAATAGGCGAAAAAATATATGTAAAATAAGCTGTCATATGTATGGGTATTTCCAAACGGGCGTGACCGTTACTTTATCAATTTTAAGTCCCGAATTGAAGAATGTGGAAAATGATAATATTGTTTCTTACTATTATCGCGCAGCTCATCCGGAATTTTATACTTTTCAAAATTTTATGCAGATTATAAGTAGATTTTCTTAGATATGCTCGGACGCGACAAAAAGTTTACTTTTTTCTGGAATAACCCATATGTGTCACGATTTTTACTTTGTTTTCTTTCCATAGTTTCAAAGCCATAGCCAAATGAATATTGGAATAGTCGGCCGCGGTGCTTGTCTTTGGATGCTTATATCTTTGGTTCAAGTTGTTATCCAAAAAAAATTTTTCTTTCATCCTTCCTAGAATTTTGCCAGCTTTTCCACACATGCCATCGGATTCCTTGTTCAATTCTCTACAAATTCCATGTAAAAATAAATTGGAGGCGTCATTGTTTCCCTTGCAAAATATTGTTTTTTTGCATCGCGCAATGCTTCGACTCCATATATTCGATGGAGAAAAATGATTTCCGAATGTTTGCATCGCGATACCGTTGCCGTTCATGTTTTTCAGAAACATTTCATTAACACCGCAAGAATTGTATGAATGGGAAAGTTTGAAAAAAAATTTATATGAGATTTTTCCGACTTCAATGATAAAAGTTAGAATTTTTTCAAATTTAATCCCATTTTTTAGATACATTGTGTTCCCAGATATTTTTGGTCATAAAACTATAATTAAAAGGAAACCAACGTAAGTACAATCGACCAAAATTTTACGCAGATAAGGTCGAAGAATCTCGGACCTGAGGAATTTGCTCTAAAACATGCCAAAAATGTGATCGAACGAATTGATACGATTTGGAAGAAGACATATTTCCATTTAAAAAGAAATCTTCTTTGAAGAAAATCTTTTCTTTTATAAGGGTGCTATAACAATTTTATTATATATACACTTAAAGCTCGTATTTCCGTGGATAAGCGATGCTAAGATTAAAGAAGGTAAAAAGACAAGATTAATTTAATCTTTTGTTGAGCCTCTCAATAAATTAATACTTATAGTGGGATAATTTTTTGTGTGTTTTTGGACTGGGATCTTAATCGGACCAAACATACGTTCATTAATGAAAGATGTTGCATTCGAGGCAAAAATGAACGAAACGGAACGAAGAGCATGGTCGAGTATTGAATCCGTCATTCAAAACTTCCTAGGTTCTTATAAAGCAAAAAACTATAAGGAATTAGTAACAAAAATATGCTAGCTGCTTTCAAAGATTTAAATGTTCTCATGTCGTTGAAAATCCATATGCTGCATAGTCACATAGATTTTTTTCCTGAAAATCTCGGTGAAGTTTCGGATGAACATGGTGAGAAATTTCACCAGGAAATGCTTCAAATGGAAACAAGATACAAGGGGAAAAATTTGGTTTCAATGCTTGCGGAATATTGCTGGAGTGTTATACCAGACGAGCTCGAAGAAATGTTTCAGTCGATGCTCGAAAAGAGAAATGTAAAGGTGTATTTCCAAAAATAAATCAAGCACCATATTTATTATATTTAATTTTTCAAATCACGTACTACTTAGCAAAAGATCATTTATACAACAGTACATTTATATGCATTTGTACGATTTTTTTATATGATACATAATAAAAAATGTTAAAAACGTAGCATACCTTACAGATAAAAATTTGAATATGCAATGCTAACACGATAGCCACCTTATTTTCAAAAAATTTTCATTTCATACACAACACAGAATTTCGAAAGTCCCATTAAATGTTATTTTAACGTAACCCAAACAAAATCAAGACATCCCCGTCATCAGGAAAAGAAATCAGACCAGAAACCACTTTCAGACTATCTGGATTATTCAAAGAGCTCAACTTTATTGTAGTTTCATTTTTTGACTGAAAGCCAACGCCTTTGATTATGCAACATCTTTTTCTTTCACAAGATATTTTATAGGCTAAACTTTGGAGCCCCATAAAACAGAACTCTGACGTGAACCAAAAAAAAAAAAATAACGATATCCTCGTGATCAGGAGACCAAACCACGCCGGAATCAGTTTTCAAACCTTTTGGATTTTTTTTCTCGTCGCACAGTGCTATTGTTTTCATTTCACAACGTGCCCTGAAAAAAAATTCCATTAAAGTTAAAAACCCTTGCACTTGAGCTTGAACAGGACAAAACAACGCTCAATTACGATTATAGGTGATTAAAATCGGTTCACAGAAACCAAAGTTATAAGGCTTTGAATTTGGGTAAAAATATAAAGCATAGCTATAATTTCTTGTCTTATGAATATACAAATAATGTTGGAAAAAAATCAAACTTTGCTGAATCTTTTGACCGCGCAAGCGGTTCAAGCTTTTCAAGATTCAGCAAAGTTTGTTGGGCCGCTTTTAAGGATTCCTTTTTTTCTGCGGGATTCCTTGGAAGATGAGCTTGGTGGCGAATATACCAGCAGGTTTTATTCTTGCGCGAGTATCGAGACCGTTTTGAGGCACTTTAATATAGCGAAGTAGAATCGAATTTACGGGCGCGAACCGAATTGACTTAAAGTTGACTGACCTAGGTCTTTTATGTTCAAAAGGGTTTATAGGTTTTTTTTTGGCTCAAATTACTTTGTTAGCACTGACGTTCGCGTCGTTCGTACAGGATCGATACAAAACGTAAGAGCGGTGTTCAGAGATCGAATACACGTGAAAATGGTGATGGAGATGTAGATGGGCGATAGGCGATAGGCTTATTAAGGGAGGCTATGGGAGACCCATTGGGATGGCAGGATATCACGCAAATGTTCTAACATTATTCAGTTTTCTTCGCTTCCGGTATTCATGGCTGCCAGTTTCATTTAAATGCCATTTAAAGTTCATATCTTTATCATTTTTTTCTAGTATAAAAAATTGCAAATCTAAAAGACTTTTTAGCCCACTTAGAGCAAAGAGCTCCACACAGTCGTCCATATTCTCCTTCTTTTATTTTCAATCAATTTCATTTCATTTCCAATTAGTTCAAAATGTTTAGTATTTTCAAAAACTGTCAGCCAAAGACCTACGGCGAGACCTCCAAAAACAGGCCAGCGAACATATTCAAGCTTACAGAGGGGACACTTCCTTTCAACGTCAACAATCAATGTATATACATAGGTATTTTTGTGGCAATTCTTCTGGCCAAAAAATTTCGAATCTCCTCTGCGTTCGCACGCACCATCTGTTTGAGCACCATGGTCCCTCACACACGGGGCCGTGTCTGGGCTTCAAGTTGCTTTGACGCAACAAATTTTTTGTCCAATTTTTTATTTTTTTTTTTTTCTTCTTTTTATTCGTGTTTCCTTTTTTTTGTACTCAGCTTCAATGTTTGTTACGCAAATTACTTCGGGGCTCAGGTGTGTTTAGGTTTATAGCTTTTTCAAGAATGACAAAATGACAAAAACAACAACAACAGTGAAAGCAACACCAACACCAACAACAACAATAACAAGAACAAGAACAACAAGTGTATTTTCAATATCTCAGCCCCACGTTTTCCGATGTCATCGCCGACAGTAGGAGAGCCTGGCTGATTGGATGGCTGGCTGGCTGAAGTGCTTTCTGACTGAAGGGCTGGCTGGCATTGCCGCTAGCTTAGGTGCCAACATCAAATGTGCAACTTCCTTCCGTTACGGATGTTTGTAGCGTAACACGCACAACGTACCGCCGCACCAAACCGAAGGACACCAAGCAATGTGCTGTGTGTGTGTGTGTGTGTGTGCGTCACATATTACAACGTACCGCATCGTACGGCACATTGTGGCGCAGCGCAGCGATTTGCATGAGGCGTGTGCGTTCGTTTGCTACGCCTAGGCTCATATCACACCATTAGACATATTCATCTTCATTTCTGCCATTGTTTGTTGCTGTCGTTTTTCGTTTTTCGTTATTCGGTTTTGGTTTTTTTTTTCTTTTCTTTTTTTTTCAAATGTCTTTCTTCTTCTTCATATCTACTTTCTTGCTTGTAATTCCATTTTGCCGAGTGTAATGAAATGTATTTTTGCTGTTTTCCATTTCAGCCGCAGGCCCTATTGCCCTTTTCACACTTCCGTCGCTCCTGTGCTTTCGGCCATCCCCAGCTCCATGCCATACTTTGGTATAAATTAACAGTTTCGTACAGTTTTGCGGCAATGGCAACCAGCATTCTTTGATGGCTGTAGGTGGCAACGTTCCTACCGCCACTTCTGGCACTTTGAAGGAATCCCGGTAACGTTGTTCAAATTTCCGGCAAACGTCACTTGGTCCGTGTTCGGGGGTTCGGTGGTGGTGTTGCCATTGGCAGACGACGTTGTCTGCATATTAAGTGCATTAGTCGAGAAACGTGAACGTGAACGTGAACGCCAACATGATGGTCATGGTGCAGGCGCTGGCGGGGCCGGGGGCGTTGGCGTTGGCGGCGACGAATACGACTATGCACGAAAACTTGTGTTCAACTCATTTTATGCACATGTCTTGCAGTGGTTTATGGTTCCGAGCGAAAACTATTTAAATATTTAATGAGTTTGAAGGAATAAATAAAAAATTTTTCTAATGTTCACTTGGTTGCCGCGCTCCGCCATCGCGAAAATTAACGTCCACGAAAATTTCCGTTGACCAAAAGTTCTTCAAAAATTATTAGCGAGCGCGTATGAAGCTCTTGACGTTAACTCCAGCGATTAAAAGTCGTACTTTATGATGGAAACTTTTGAGCGTTGCTGGCGGAATTCATTTGACTTTTAATCTTAAAGCTCTATTTTAAATAAAATAGATGAAGGGAGGCAAAAAAAAAAACCCTCTTCATCGTTCATTTGGATTGAACCCATAAAGTTTTTTGGAGGATCTGTTTGCTTGGGTAGGAAGTGGTTTCAGCTAAAATCGAAACTCTTTCCACGAGGGGATAGTCGTAGGTTGATTACGGGTATGGTGCACCCGCTGAACCTGACCAAACCGGCAACAGTAGTTTGATCGGGCATTCGATCAAACGGGAAGTGCTTAATCTGTGTATTCTCTGCTTACGGACACTCGTTCCTCTTAAGTGGGTACCTCACGTGAACGGACAATTTTTGGGAAATTCTTTAAACGGACGGACATCTTTTTCGTTCCCGTAGGTGGCCGCTTAAGAGAGAATACACTGTATTAGAATTTAATGAGTGCCAATATACGAAAGGTTGACCATGTGACCTGAAAAAAGATATTTAATCGTAGTACAACGGAGATCAGATGCGGCAGGGGCTAACAAGTTCCTGGCTAATATTTGGGACGCCTACTTGTGGAAGTCTCGCTGGAGTTGTCGTTAATGATGAGCGGGAAGAATGGCCCCGAATCTTGACCAAGGGTTTCAATAATGCCAAAACTATTATGCCGCTGAGTAGGCTGCGGTGCCAACAGTCGTCCCTGCTGGGTAAGTATTCAGTGTCATCAAGTTGGGCCTACAGAACACATATCGATGTGAAACAACAACAGCCAATATCGGAACATTTACTTATGTTAGTATGTTTAGTGTATGTTCCAAAGAAATCCATTATGGGCAATCTCTCCTGAAGCACTGTTTGTTTAACTGCCTACTAACTGACTAGGTGTAGGTATTATGAATGCATTAACAGAGAAAGTAACCCTGACGCTATCGATTCTGTTATGGTGACTATGGACCCGGAACGCATGACAATTTCGATGAACACAAACTGCAAGTCACCAGTAGCGTAGTGAAAGGCACTCGAAGGGAGCTGTTGTCCATGTGTTCCTACATTTTGATGCTTTCCCTATTTATACTTGTTCATTTGGGTTTTCTAATTATTTTTCAATTTTATTTATGTATAGGGGTCGTTATGATACAAAAAGGCTCAAACTTTTAATGAGTTCTGAAACTTGCCCGAGCACTCAATTGAACCTAGTGTTTCCGATACTTAAGCACGCTAGCTATCCACGAAGCAATTTTAGACTGTGAATCCTGAAGAGTTTCTTACCGAATCGAAGAATATGAACAAATGGGCGATTCCATTGTCAATTCTTTGTCACCAATGAAAGCCCTGATAATGATATTTTCATGGAGTAGATATTTGCCTGATTTCCTGAGAGATTTAATTATCACAGGAAGCGGAAGTACATAACTATGGCCATCTTGCTTTACGCTTTATGTAAGTAGTTCCCTTATTTCGTATAAGAGATTTTATCCCCAAAACAGCATTGAAAATGAAACCGGACAAATGATTAATGCTGCTATGCTGTCATATGTGATTGCAGTTAGGGCTTCGTATCCAACACTTCCAACATCATTCCACGTCCCACAACGTATGTGTGTACATATGTATGAAGACAAACAGATGCAAAATGCCCAAAAAGACGTGCACATTGTGTTCCGCTTTGTCGGAATTAACCATAATTCATGTTGGAACTGTTTGATTTGTTGGCTGCATCTACATACACATGGTTTTGCATGCCGCATTCTCGTGAAAATTCTAATACTTTTTTCCACTACTTTATCCCGAAAGGACTTCAATAATAAGAGAAAGATCCAAGTGCGTTGAGGAAATTAGGAAATCCAATGCCTTAATTAATGGGAAGATACTTACTTAATGCGATTTTAAATGCTAGTAATCAAAAATCCATACAAACACATGTACAAATGGAAATGGAGATGGGCGATAGGCTTATAAAGGGCGACTTGAAGAGTCCCATTGAGACGGCAGGATATCACACAAATGTTCTGGGGTGGGGCCAAACCAAAAAAAAAAAAAAAAAAATACCCACCATTATTCAGTATTCTTTGATTCCGGTATTCATGGCTGCCAATGTCATTTAAATAATAAGCAACTGAAATTGAAAAGCTCTTATAAAATTTCAAGACGACGACGACGACGACGACAAGAACACCAACAAAAACAACAGCAACGAACAAAAAGGCTATAAAGACATTATTTCAAAAGTAAGAAGCAATACTGTGAAGTAAGAAGAGCACATGTCCCATGCAGCTAACCGTACAAGACAAGACACAGCAAGGCACATCACGCTTCTATCGTTTCAATCAAAGAACACTTAAGGAGAGGTCTTAAGGATATTCATTTTGTTATATTTATTCTTAAAATTTTTGTTAAACAATTTAAAACAAACAGAAATTTTTTAATAATTCTAAAGTACATCAGTTACCATATTTCTATCGATTTTCTAAAAACAGTTACAAAAGGCGTCAAAATTTAGAATTTTTCGCGAACAAGCGACAGAGTGAAATGGCACGATTGATTGGCGCTAAGCACGAAGTACTGACTTAAGTACAAAATTGGCCATTAAAATGGCAAACACCTTTAAGCAAAGAAAATTGCCAAAATGGTTAACAAATTCAAGTTTCGCAAAATGAAGCCTATGCAACAGATGAATTTTTTCCAATCAAGTGGATTTGATGGAAACCAAACTAAACGAAACCAAAGCATATTGCCGTGAAAGGACAACAAAGCTTTTGTTTTCCACACTTTTTATTTATTATTTCTTATTCTTTGTATTTCCCTTCTTTTTTTCTCTCTCTCTCTCTCTCTCTCTCTCTCTCTCATGCCTCAGACATCTACTTTTCTCTTTCAACTGAAAACATATTTTTAAGATTTGCAAGCACGTCTTTTTGGTCAATAAAGAAAGACAGAAAGAAAAAAAGGGGAGGACTGAGAAAAAAATTCGGCAAAAAAAAATGCAAGCCTTAAGCCCAAACAATGACCGGTTTAAGAGGCATAAAAAAGGATTCCGAAGCTATTTTCACTGCAGAAAAAAAAGAACGAGAACCGTTTTTGCATCGAAAGTGTATTTGGATTATGTTGATTTAGAATGGTTATGTAGGCGCCTTTAATGCCTGAAATGGGCTTTAAAAAGCAATCAAATTTCAAGTACAAAAAAAAGCTATGTGTTAAAAAAAAGGTCCAAGCCGAAACAGTGTAACTGACCAAGGTATCCCTTTTTTATGGAATATCAAGTCTTATTTATGCTTCAGACAAACAGCAAAAGAAAGCGTAATGATAGTTAGGGAAGAACATAAAAAGAAACGTCCTGAAGTTTTCTTTTTATTTTATTTATTTATATTTTCATCTATCAGTTTCGGCAATTCAATATGTTTCTCTCTCTCTCTCTCTCTCTCTCTCTCTCTCTCTCTCTCTCTCTCTCTCTGCGTGTGTTTCTCATGCTATGTGTCTCCTTTTCGTCCCTATAGGAGCATCACTAATTCGAAGCCAAAACGTACGCCTCTTTTCGGAAGAAGGCTGATCCAATGTTTTCGCCTCGCTTTGCCACTTGCGGTTACTTAAGGACCTAAGGTTCGCTTTAAGCAACAGTAAAAATAAACAAAAATAAAGCAAAGAAAATAGGAGAACTTTTCTTTTCTTTATTTGTGTTGGTTTTCATGCCACTATTTATATACGATAACTTTACCCAAAGGAGCAATAATTTGTTTTGTGTTGTAAGTTTCTACGCTCCATTCGCTCCATTCGCTCTATATCCAATCGAGTGCTTTACGCTTAGTTGTGGCTCTTTGGTGCTGCGTTTTCAAACGCAAACTTGCCTCGCACAGCACAAAATTGTGCGAAATTATTGCCTCCTCTTTTTTTTTTTTTTTTGTTGGGTGGCGAGCGGATGGGAAGGGGCTGGGGAGCAGTGCTGCTTTATTTTACAATATGTACCGAAATTTTCTGCGGTGCTGTGGTTTCAGTGATTCTCCGAAAATTGAGTTTCAAAAACAGTAAACAAATTTACATAATTCCAGGCATACGGGATCGACCCTTTCGTTTTAATTTTGTTTTTCTTTTCGGTTTTTTTTATTTTTATATTTCCCTTTATAATTTTAAAACATAAACATAAAAAAAAAGGGAAATATTGCATATTTTTGCTTTGGTCGTCCATGATGAAAATTGGCTTAGTCAGCGGAGTGAATTAATAACTTTTTGATATGACTGCAAAAGTGTAAAATAAATCACTCCATGGAAGGCACAAAATATGTTTGCGATGAAACGCGACCAATTGGTCAAATAAATATGCGATCCGGCATATGAAATAAATTACGTTCGATAAAAGTATGCAAAACCGATGCGAGATAAAGTGATAAAAGGAGGCGAAAACAAACCTATCGATGCGCGAAATATATCGATATATCATGTTCATCGATATCCACTATAACTTCTAAATATGAGTCGTTCAGTGGATAAGGAGAATGAGTCCATTTTTGGCATTTTCGAGAGTTAGCGTGGATACACTTTCTTTTAAACATTTATGACTTTTATTTTTCTGCATTTGAAATTTTTGGACTCCTTCCCTTTATCCACTGAGCGACTCATATGGGCATTTTCAGAAAAAAGTAAACATTTTATCGCGTCCGTATGTAGCTGATTGCCCTGCGGGACTGCATAGAAACTTTGGAAAATATAAAAGTCCGCATAAGCTGCACGAAAGTATTGAGAAGCAAATGTACTATTTACCGCATACTTGAATTCGGGACTTAAAATTGCTCATTTAACATAAGTATCGCGTCCGTTTGAACATGCCCATATGCAGTGGAATCTTTACAACTCGAACCTCGTTCAGCCGAAATCCTCAGTAAGTCGAAAAATTGTTTTTCCCTTCCGCTGAAATCATGTATCTCCGAGTTCTTGTTAATTCGAAAACTCTTTAACTCGATTTTTTTTTGCATTTCCGTTGAGATTTGAGTTAACGAGACTCCACTGTGATAAATGAAAATGGCTCCGAAAGCTCTTGCCAGATAACCGTGAAATTCTTGGATAAGATTTTTTCGGCAAATTTTTTGATCCGCCTATTCGAACAGTGTTGCCAGGTGGTTGCCCCTAAAATGTTCCTTAAATCCCCCTAGATTCGAGATCTTTCTCCTGAATAGTACAAAGTTCGTAATGAACAAACAAAAAGTAAGTTGGAAAGAACAACAGCGCTTTTGACAGATACCCCATACCAAAAACCATAAACTTTGTACTAAAGAAGCTCAAAATGGGGTCGAATTTTGTTTATTTACAAATTTTCTCAATACAAACATCGACCAAAAAAGAAACTTCAATTGGGTAAAATTTTTTCGAAAAGCTCCAGGTAGGCGAGGTTGGAAAAGGTAGGCGAGGTCGGGCCTGGTTGCGACAGGGAAATGTTGTTACAGCGGCCAATAGCTGCGAGTGCTGGCATCTGTTAGAAACCTGCTCATCACACTAGTGTTCAAATAATTGACTTATTTTTGAATATGTCAGGAGATCTCAATGCATTTCTCCCATAGGCCTTGGTCGTCTAAGCACGAAAACAATTTTTAAGAAATAGAAGGGAAAGTATGTGAAAGTATATGAGCTAAACTTCTCTTTGTTTTTATAGCGAATCAACAGATACCTATTTTTTTGCATTTTTTGGTCCCATTTCGGTGACTCTTTTCTGCAACGAAGGTTTTTCTAGAAAAACAGTAATTAATTCATTAATGTGAATTTTATTTTTCAAGCGATGGTTGAGAAAGTCATCCATACGGGTATGTGATTGGTTTCCCATTCGCGGGAAACGTAATTCAATATCGAAATTGAAGTGATTAATTCCCCATTTTCCTAGATTGAGAGGCAAATTGAATTAGTTTAATAGAGAATGCATATCGCCAGTTAGATCATGAGGTAATTCAAATTCCTCCACAATCTAGAGAAAGGAAAATCACATCAGTTGGGGAATTGAATTCCCCGGGAAAGGGAAAATAATCACATACCCGATAAGCGACTATTTGCTGACGTACGTTTCGACCTGCCGTCTGGGGTCTCATCAGAGCAATTTTTACGGATTGGCTGACTATTGAGTCAAATTTCGGTTTTCGTATTAGAATTAGATTTCTGTTCACTACTGAGGGAGTAAAAGCAAAATCAACAAAAAAAAAGTATATATTTAAGCCTTAATACAAAAAATAAGCTGCATACTTTAAGGCTAAAAATTTGAAATTTTATTTCGCTGATTTTGCTATTACTCCTTCACTGAAAAATTTATAACTTTGACATTTATCCATAAATTTTAGAAAATCATATCTCAATTTGTTGGGTTAAAGATCGAATTTAAATTTTTTTAAATGCAAACAATATTTATTTTCCTTGCTATCGACTTTTTAGACACAGATGAAAATACCTACAAGTCTTAGAGAGTTTAGTTTTCTTTAATTTAAGAGATAATTTGTGTGCATCGAATGATTTATTGCCGAGTTCCGCTCGAAAAATCTGCAATACCTACTTTAAAAAAACTTTTTCAACAAATTAAAAAGAAGGAAAAAAAACGATTCCATAATTTCTTTTTTTTAATTCCTAGCTTTTGTGTTCATATTCTGCAGGCTCAGGGTCCAAACATTTCTTTTATGAAATGTTAGATTTTTTTTCGTATTTGGAAGGCCAATATCCATACGAAAAGAATAATATTGAGATCTCCTGAGAAAAAATTATGTAAACAATTGCCATCAATCCGACCTCGTCAGTCTCTTCGAGTGTTGAGTAAACTCTTAAATTCTAATTGTTTTAAATAAAAAATATAAGTATAAAATAGAAGTTATTAAAATACGAAAAAAAAGGGAACATTCTTATACAGGGTGTCCCGAAAACTTTTGTAAAAAATCAAACCATCGATAGGTCGAGTCAAGAGAAACTTTTTTTGTTTTCAGACAAAACTCTCTTAGTGGTACCGTTTACGAGCTGTAGCACTTCAAAAAAGTTTTTTTTTGTATGAAATTTTTGCGTTTAAAAAAAATTGTTGGTTTAAAATGAAAGTGTACTCAAAATTTCATACAAAAATGAATTTTTTTTTAAGTGCTACAGCTCGTAAACGGTATCACCATTTTGTGGTATTGTGTTTTTATTTTTTTCTTTTAGACAGAACTACTTACTTTTTGTCTCGGCAATTTAAATCATATTCATCCCTTGCAAGAAGTTCTTTTAAGGAATCCTTAACCTGATGCTTTAACGCTTCCTTTCGAAATAAGGATTACGTGTTCCAAGAATGAACTCAGCAATTCTAAAACTTATATATAAAACTTAATAATCTAAGTATAGAAGCGATCTAAGTTTTCTGAATTCGTCAATTTTAGTTGGATTAAAGTCCAAAGACAATAGACTGAAACGAATTGCATAGCTTCAAAGAATTTAATTTGATGGAAAACCACATGATTGAAATATCATGAAATGAAAGCAATAAGATGAAATGGAATAAAGAAAGTCAGATAGAAAGACTGCAAATTCATTGAAACCTGCGAGATAAGTGAATTTTCTTGGCCAAGAGCCCAATTTAATAGTTTTAAGATAGCCTCCTTTGGGGGCTAGAACATGAAGCTCGGCAAGATAGAGAAGCAGACGAGTTTTTTCCTCCTGCAAGGCACTTCAATGTTTTTGGCACGATTTGACGACATTTTCGATTACAGCGACGACAGCAATGAAGACATCAACATCGACACCGACATGTACCATCACATCGACATGCATATCTTACGCTGCTTAGCCTGGCCTCTATTCCACATCAAATGGCACATCTTTCTCTGGACGCCAGCAACGTACCACATATACTATATATGTACATATTTATATATGTAGAGTGAAGTCAAAAGTGCAAAATCCCAAAAATTTTCCAAGCTTTGAAGTTCTGCGGCGACTTCCGATTGCGCATTTCGTCGTTTGCGCTCGCCTTCGCTATAGCCTTCGGAACTTCAACTTCAACCAGATACAGTTGTAAAGTACCTTACCGCGGCAATACTTGTGGTCGGAAGAACTTTTTCTTTGCCCCTGTTCTTTTTGATTCTTTTCATTTTCATTTTCATTTCTTTTCGTTCCAAGTTGAGGGAAAATGAAAAATTTCAATTGAACTCATTTGATTTTCCAACAAAAAGATGAAATAAACATTCAAAGAACACAAAAAATAAAAAATAACGAAGAACAAAATGGAATAAAATGGAAAAAAATAACGAATCGGAAAACTTTTTAGCAAAAAGAAGTTTCATGACGAAAGTTCAGCAATCGAGGTGATGCTGAGACCGACACTGCGACCGACGCTTAGACAGCAACGTCGAAATAAAAGTCGAAGTCTAAGTCGAAGTGGAAGTGGAAGTCGAACTCGAAGTTGAGAGAACAAAAAAAAAAAAAAAAATGAAAGAAAGCAAATACATGCGGAACAGGCAGTTTCCAGTTGTATTTAAGACTTGTGGACAGTTTTGCGCTTATCTTAATTGCAACTCGCAGTCCATTCGAGTGAAGCCGGGAGCACTGGCCGGGAGAGGTGAGCCTGCCGCCAGCTACTTGCAGTCTGGAAAATGGTAAACGTCATTCATGGAAAAAGTGCTCGAGATAAACCGGAAGTCCAACAAGGTGGAAGACACACAGGTTCCCCATGCTGAAACACGAACAAGAACTATTGGTGGGGAGGGGGAGTTTGGAATGATAGACAAAATGGCAGACACAGTCACTTCGAAACGTTCTTTGCAGAGAGATTAGGAAATTCATTTGAAAAAATTAAAAGAATAATGCGAAAGTTTTTTGAGGGTCTCTGCTATTGAAATTGATATGGCGCAATGAATTATAAAAAGGCTGTCGGTTGCGTGAAGAATTCCTTGACAAAAATGTGGCGGCATTATTACCATTTGAGTTGGAAAACTTTTCCAGAAAAATAAAGCCAAAATAAACAGCAGCTGAAAAATACTTGAGAACTTTCAATTTGACAGTTCTTGAGAAATGGAAACTTATATTTTAAATGGAATTAATTTCTTTCTACCCAAGATTGTGATTCCTATTATTTTGGAGTCATACATAACTTCTAATACGGAGTCGAAGACATCGCAATAAGCTCTACTAATAGCGACTCTACAGCTTGTAAATTTTTATCTTATCATTTATGTATAGGTATATTTCCATTGCTGATAGGTCCTTATGTGGGATTTAAGCCTGGGAACTGCCAATTTCTTATCGACGAGCTTTTCCACCGACTCCACCGATTTGCTCATATTTCTGAGCCTTATATTCTCTACATATTTGGGACTAATATTTTTAAGGCGCATATTTCCAACTTGTTGCGGTCTCATTTCGAACTCATTTTGGACTCATTTTTTCAGCCGCATTTATTTCGAAACCATTTCGAAATCATTTCGGAATCATTTCGGATTCATTTCGAATTCATTTTGGAATCATTTTGGAATCATTTTGGAATCATTTTGGAATCATTTCGGATTAATTTCTTAATAAATCTCAATTTTATCGTACCGCAGTATTACCGGGCTCTGTTTTCTGAACTTCATATTTTTAAAAACTTTCGGCTCCAGTTCAGACGGACTCAGTTTTTGTAAACACAATGTAAAAGGAGCTTTTCTTTACTTTTTGGATGGACTTCTTTTCTCCTATAGTTTCATGGTCTTTGGTGTTTTAATCAGGGACTGAAAATAACAGTTTTGATGTTTTTTAAAATTTTTAAAAAGCCGCACCAAAAAATTTACACACAGGAAAAATTTTGATGCCATTGTAATCCTCAGGCCATTCTCTATGAGATTCTTGGATGACTTTTATTTTTTTAACTTTTTTCAAAAAAGTCTAATATTAACTAATAAGTAAAGACTTTTAGTTTCTCAGTCAAACGATAACTGTTAAACTGAGACAAATATGGGCGCTGGCCCGTTTAGCCAGCGCAAGAATCGGAGTATCGTACAGATACCGGGATCCTAGCTTTAGGAAGTTCACTCAAAGCTCGATTGTGCGGAAAACTAAGGCTATTAAAATTTTGTCCTTCTGTGGGAAATTATTTTAGTTTCAATGCTCTCAATTCTTGGAATAATTTCACCCTTTTGCAGATGTTATCTCAATAAGATACATACAAAGGATCACACTACATTTAGTCCTCGCGGAAACATAGAACGAAAAAATAAATCATTTTCTTAAATTTGATTTTTTTTTTATTCGATTCCATTCTTGACATGTGTAGAGGGCATATATTATGGCTTTAACTGGACTGAAATTCGATTAATTCTTGTGAAGTTTTTAGTTATTTCTTTTTATCACAACTAAGCGAGCTTTTGTTAACTTTCCGTTAACAAAAAAATTTTTTTTTACTTCTCATGTAGAAAACCACTCTTTTGCGAGCATAAGCTTATTTATTTTCATTCTTTTTTTTCTCAATTTATCATTGCCTCCTTTTTCCAGGACTTAATTTCTCTTCAAAAGGACCTAAAAAATAATTGTCAAAATGAAATTATAATCTCAGCACGAATCCTTTTTGCAAAATCCCTTAATATTTGAAATTTCGCTTTATTAAATAAGAAAAAAAAAATTCAAAAAAAATGAAAAACCGGAAGAGGATAAAAGCGGAATTCCCCAGAAGACAATAGAGACCCCTCGCTATGGATGGATTTTTCTCTCATTCAGTTAAATGTACGCGACCAAAATCCCTCCAAGCTTAATGCTCTGATACAATAGCCCATTTACGGCTAACCAAAAAAAATAAAAATAATAAAAAAAAAATAAAGAGATGAACGGTCGCTTATAATTTTGCGAGAAGACATCTCGTTGGATAGCAACTAAATCACATAACTTTGCTAGCCGCTCCGACAGCGTACTGCCTACACTCTAAGGCGGATCTCTTTTTTTTTTTTCTTCCTGCGCTCCAGTAACAGTTAAACGCGTGAAAGGAATCTGTTTTTCAACACCGAAAAAATTGAAAAGAGTGTGGCATGAGTGCTAGAGGAAAAACCAAAAAAAAAAAGTCGAGGATATACAAATGGACCGAATAAAATAAGAAGAAGAAAACGTCCAACAACAACAACACCAACCACAACAACACCACCAACCACACAAACAACAAGAACAACAACACCAACAAGAACTTATAGCCCCACCCCCTTCGTAAAGCCCCCTTCGTATAGCCCCTTCGTATAGACACCTTTATATAGCCCCCTTTGTATAGCCCCCTTCGTATTCAACATATGCAACATATGCAACATATGAAACATATGCAACATATGTAACATATGCAATATATGCAACATACGCAACATATTCAACGTACGCAACATATGCAACATATTCAACATATGCACGAAAGGGGCGGGGCAAAACGAAGGGGGCGGGAATAAACGAAGGGGGTGGGGATTAACGAAGGGCCGGGACTAAACAAAGTGGGCGTGGCTTAACGAAGTGAGCGTGGCTTAACGAAGTGCGCGTGGCTTGATGAAGCGTGCGTGGCTTGATGAAGTGGGCGTGGCTAAACGAAGTGGTCGTGGCTAAACGAAGTGGGCGTGACTAAACGAAGTGGGTGCGGCTAAACGGAGTGGGCGTGGTTTAATGAAGTGGACGTGGTTTAACGAATTGGGCGTGGTTTGACGAAGTGGGCGTGGCTACGCGAAGGGGGCGTGGCTAAACGAAGTGGGCGTGTCTAAAGGAAGTGGGTGTGGCTTATATAAGGGGCGTGGATTAACGAAGTGGGTGTGGCTTAACGAAGTGGGCATGGCTTAACGAAAAGGGGTTGGCTTCGCCACGCTCCGGCTCTTACATATTGCCCCGCCCCTTCTTTAAGCCCCGCCCCTTCTTAAGCCCCGCCCTTCGTTAAGCCCCGCCGCCTTCGTTAAGCCCCGCCCGCTTCGTTGAGCCTCGCCCCCTTCGTTTAGCCCCACAACCTTCACATAGCACCGCCCCTTATTATAGCCCCGCCCCCTTCGTATAGCACCGCTTCCTTCGTATAGCTCCGCCACCTTCGTATAGCCCCGCCCTTTTCGTTTAGCCCCGCCCCCTTCTTATGTTGCGTATGTTGCATATGTTGTTTATGTTGCATATGTTGCGTATGTTGCGTATGTTGCGTATGTTGCATATGTTGCATATATTGCATATGTTGCATATGTTGAATATGTTGCATTCATATGTGGCATATTCTGATATGTTGCATATATTGCATGTGTTGCATGCATATGTTGCATGCATATGTTGCAAATGTTGCATATGGTGGAGATTTTTCACAAAACCGATGGTAGCTCCAAAAATAGAGCTGAGAAAAAATTTTCAAAAATGTTCCTTATGTCACCAATACCACCCTTATCCAAAACTCCTAACGAAGTCGCTACAACAAAACCACTGTAAGCTAGTGTTATTTTAAATAGAAAATACCTTTTCAGTTGGGACATTTGAAATCGGTTAGCTCAAATTAAATTCAATTATGGCCAATTATTTACTAGTGTAAAGGCTGCTGCAGTTAGAATCTTTTTGATTTGCATGGCGATGAAAAACAGTACAAAAAACAGAATATTTACGAAAAACATAACATTTTTGCTGTTTTCCACTGGAAAAAAAAAATACGGAGAACAAGAGCCTAAAATACAGAACACCTCTGCGTAAAACAGATATGATGGTAACCGTAACAATAGCAGAGGAGGATCCAAAGCGTGCCAGTTAAAAGGAATATAAATATATTTTAAAGAGAAATATTAGGTGTAGTAAAAAGAAATCCATTTTTCCAATAGATGGCGTTATTTATCTGCATCTCGCGTTGTATAAGTCCGATCGTGTTCCGCTAGGGGGCATTAGAAAGATGACAGTTCCTACTAAAAAAGCTTTTTTGACACTTTTTTGATTGATTGATTCCGTTTTGTTTGAGAGCTTGTCAAAGATGGACATCAGCAAAGAGAAAATTCGCTGCATTTTACAGTTTTTCTTCGATAAGGGAGAAAACGCAAGCCAGGCGGCTGAAAATGTGAATAGCGTTTATGGACCTGATACTGTAACAGCCAATCATGCGCAATTTTGGTTTCGTCGATTCCGTTCCGGTAACTTCGATGTCAAGGATGCACCACGCACTGGAAGGCCAATTGTCGAAAATGTCGATAAAATCATGGAAATTATCGAGTCCGACCGTCATGTTAGCACTGTTTCGATTGCAAAAGAGCTAAAGATTGCACAAAAAACCGTTTGGAACCATTTGAATAAGGCTGGATACACAAAGAAGCTCGATGTATGGGTGCCACACGAGTTAACGCAAAAAAACCTCATAGACCGAATTTCCATCTGCGAATCGCTGCTGAACCGCAACAAAATCGACCCATTTCTGAAGCGGTTGGTGACTGGTGATGAAAAGTGGGTCACTTACGACAACGTCAAGCGAAAACGGTCGTGGTCGAAACACGGTGAACCGGCGGAAACGGTGGCCAAGCCAGGATTGACGGCCAGGAAGGTTTTGCTGTGTGTTTGGTGGGATTGGCAGGGAATTATCTACTATGAGCTGCTCCCATACGGCAAAACTCTTAACTCGGAACTCTACTGTCAACAATTGGACCGTCTGAAGGAAGCAATCACCCTTAAGGGGCCAGCTTTGGCCAATAGGAGAGGAATTGTGTTCCATCAGGACAACGCCAGGCCACACACATCGATAGTGAATCGCCAGAAGCTCCGGGAGTTTTGTTGGGAGGTTCTTCTGCATCCACCTTATAGTCCAGACCTGGCACCACGTGATTACCATCTGTTCCTGTCCATGGCGAACAATTTTGCTGGTGAAACATTCGCTTCAAGAGAGGCTTCTGAAATTCGACTGTCTCAATTTTTTGCTAATAGGAACGAGGGCTTCTATGAGAGAGGCATAATGAAATTACCTTTAAAATGGCAACAAGTTATCGAACAAAACGGCGCATATTTGACCTAAATCGGGCCATTCTAACTATCTTAAATAAAGCCCTCAATTTAATACAAAAATAATGGATTTCTTTTTACTACACCTAATATTTGCATATTCAGCGCGAGACAAACAAAATCGGGCACCTACTCGCTACGTAGGAACATTCTACTATTTAATTCTAAAGACGATAAGCGGACGAAGCGGCTCGGTGTCCCTGTCGACGCTTTATTAAAAAATGAAAAATGTGCGAAATACGATAGCGGGGTATGTATGTACGTATGTAAGTGTGTGTGTTGATGTTGCACTGAAAACGAAAGACGGAAAATCAAAATGTGGTAACAAAATCCGATGCTCAAGCCCATTTCATAGCACTTGCCTGTCTTTTTTGCTTATTTCAATGCGTGCTCCTTCATCGGGTAGCGGAATAAATTTCTATTTTATCTGCTTAGATTCGCTTTCAAATTAACAAGGTTTTTCCAAAAAAAAAAAAAAAAAAAAAAACTGTGCAACACTGATTACAAATTAATTTCGTGACTCTGAGCCATTTGAGCTGGATGAAAAATTTGCAGCATATTTAAAGGGTAATTCTTTAGTTTTTTCTTCTGTTTTTGCGTAAAAATTCTTCAGCGTTGTTGTGGCAAAACGGCATCAAGGATCACTCAGATCCAGTAAATTTACCAGAGGAAATTATCCACTGATAATTTTTCTATATTTAAGTCAAAAAATTTTCAAAAAGTTCTTACCAGCTTGTGAGATGTAGGCCATAAATGTTAGGACTAAAACTTTGTCACAGATAGGCAAGAAAAATATTGAACGTGTTACGAGGTACATGGTACGAGGTACGAGGTACATGTATAGCCATAAGTAAGTGCGCAACTTAAATTTCGGCCACACGTTTCGAGATCCTGTTTGACCTGTAACCAATATAACGAAACCAAACATAGGAAATTGCTATATCCACCGGGTACTTTCAGAAATCTCCAGTCGAATTTTAGTTAACATTTTACGTGTTGCACAGTGTTACCCTAAATTAAAAAAATTTATTCAATAAAGTTACACATGAAAACGCCCATGATTCATGGACATCTAGACATCAGAGTTTTCACCGAAGCTCAATGAAGACTTTCACCAGTGAGAGTTACCAAAAGGAGAGAGAGAGAAGAGAGAGAGAGAGAGAGAAAGAGGAAGAGACAAAGATATGGAGGAAATGAACTGAGGGAGCTTATCGTTAATGTAGCTTTCACTGTATTTTGATAAGATAAGCTGAATTTTTGGGAAATATTAGAGTACTTCTAAGCTAAGAACCCCCATGTGCATAAGTGAAGCCGTCACGCAAAAGAGAAAATATTTATCCTGAAAATCTCTTAAAACTTATTCGAAAATCCAATTAAAATCATTTTATGTAAGAAGTGTGGGGACGCACGATTTGAAAAATGCCCTTTATGCTGAGCTTACCTTATTATGGTTGTTCCTCCTCGGCTCAAATGCAAATGCTGCAACGGAAATCTCGGCGCTTTTAAAATCTAAATTGAAGAAAAAATGGAAATTCCTCTCTCTCTCTCTCTCTCTCTCTTTCTCTGTCTCCTCTCTCTCTCTCTCTCTCTTGATAATGTGAATAATATTGCGCTTCTTCTTCTTCGTTTTCTTTTTGAGATTTTTCGGTACGTTTTTTGGCATATATTGCTCGCTGGCAACTGTCTGGGAAGCGTCATTCGAAGTTAAGCAATGCCACCTATTAAGCTGCTATGTCTGCTTACGAGTATGTAGGTGTTTGTATGTGTGTGTCCTGTGTAGTCGCTCGATTTGCTTTTTCGTTTTATTTCTTCACTACAATCTTAATACAGATTTATCGCTTTAATATTTTAAATAATCTGCCGTTCAACTGGAGACGTGGGAGCACGCTTGTCATACACACACATAGCCTCGTCGCCTAATAGTATACTTTGATATTCTTTTGCCTTCTGCTCAAAGTGTGTGTACAAAGTTAAATGCGTTTCGGGCTAGACTTCGGAGAATACACGGGGAGAATGAAGGAGAACTTTTTTGTTGATTTGTTTTTTAATTTATTATCCGCACATATTCAGCAAGCTTTTGAAGCATTCCTTTTTTGTAATCTTCATTTATGTGTGATGCTGCTGCCGCTGCCGCTGCTGCTGCTTGCCTCATTTTTTTAATCACACAAATTTGCAGCTCATTAATTATGTGTCTGCACACACATTGTATAGTCGATGTGCGCCATGTACGTGCTGAATAGCAGTTTGCCTTAAGCCTTATCTTGCATACTTTTAGGTGGATTAACACTCATGCTTTCAGCTTGTTGCATGCGATGTGGTTTCAAAGGTTTTCCGTTGCGGGTTTTTCTTTTTAATTTCTCCTTTCTCTCCCTTCCCCACCCCCTCTCTCACCCACCCTATCTCTCTCTCTCTCTCTCTCTCTCTCTTTCTGTCTCCGGTCTTTTTCTCTCTATCTTTCAATCTCTCTCCCTATCTTTGTGTTTTCATAACTTTAATTTATTTGCAATATTATGGCTTTTCATATTTTCCTTCTGAAAAATTATGTGTAATAAAATTCTACAGAAAAATAACCACATTAGTGCTTTTTAAAGCTTTCAGAGCTACATACACTTTTTTTTGTCAACGAATTGAAATGGTCAGAACTTTCGTTTGTTTAATGTCTTTTGAAAAACTAACTTAATTAAATAAATATTCAATGGACACCTGAAGCCTACAAATACTCATAAAAGTATGCAACGATACAAAGGATAAAAGAATATATAATAAAAAAATATGAAAAATTCCTTCCAGCTCATTACTTCATCCATCTTCTCAATGTATGCTCATATACGTTATAATACTTAGGGAGAGCAATATGCGAAACATTTCACTTCTGGGTTGAAAACTCCAAATAAACGAGCTCCAGAAACGAGTTCACATAATCAAAAACTCATTTCAGAAGACTTAAACTTTTAATGGATTATCTCTTCTATAGGAGCTTTCATTACCATACATACATACATACATACATAGAAATGTTGGTGAAAAGAGAAAGTCAAACAAGATACTTCGATAAACAACGGCGAATCCGCAAAATCCAGTTCCTTTGCTTGGTTTAAAAAGTCACTTCTATGTATTTATTTATGCTGATCTATACGTCCCAGCGGTAAATTATCTCCTGCATGACAAAGTCATCAGTGATATCATCGATGACATAAAGGTGACAGTATCATGCATTACACATTGAGGGACATGTCATCGTAGAGGGGTGCTGTTCATATGCTTGAATCTCACTGGCTACTGAAATATAATTTATTTTTTTGCGTCAGTTGAGTGTTAGCATGAAGTGGCGTAGAGGATGAGTGCTCGACTCAGAATCCGAAGATCGTGGGTTCGATCTCTTGCTGAGACAAACAAAAATCGTTAAAAACAGATTTTTAAAAATTTGCGAAATATTCAAAGAGAAGACAAAGAAGAGAGTTCTCAACTGGTTTCTATAAATTGACAATAAGGCTCATAGTCTCCAACCAAGTTTAAACTATTTGAAGGCTTAAACTTTTAAATGATAGTAGAGTTTATTAATTTTATATGAAAATTTGATTAAATTTCAAATATAGCCAAAGTAGTTTTTGAGTTAAACTGGCATAAAGACTATAGGAATATATTAGAGAATTTAAACTTTCGAAGCGCTTAATCCGAGTCGCAGACTATGCGATCCTAAACGAGATAAGAAAATTTGCTGCTCTCAAATGCTTTTTTTGCCATCGCACCACCTAGCATGCTAGGAGTCACCAGTGACATTTGCAAATCCCACGATGACATGTCATCGGTGAATTAATGTCCAACTTCTGTATAAATGCCATACAAAATGTTCTATGGAATAGCATGACGTTCCGGCTCCAAAGTCACCCTGATTTCATCGATGATTTCAATGGGACATTTCCCGCTGGGGTATTCAGAGCCATACATACATGTTCATTCATACATACACACACACAAACACCCACACACACTCACCCATGCATACCCATGCATACATCGAGCAAATTCGATACAAAAAACATAAATTGTTGCATAGCAAAAATGCGCAATGGCTTGTGATAATAACCTTTGGAGGGGAAAAAAAAATTGGTTGTGCTATCCTGAGGCGAAACAAAGTTTGCATACAAATACTCGCATGAGTGTATGTAAAGATATACATAATCCCACCGTTGTGTTTATCCACATACATATAGCTATGCGGGTCTATTCAAGTGTACTTATGGCAACGTCATCCTTAGCGTCAACATCAATGGCATCGTGTCAAGTCTTGAACGGAAAAAAATTCTTTGTATTCCCCGTGTTCGAAACATCCATATATATATAATATGAAGGCAAAAAAACAAGAAAAAAATTAAAAATAAAATTTCACCAATAACTTGATCTATATAGATACCTATATATACATATATTTCCGAGAGGTGAGCAAGTGAGTAGTCGTCAGGCCATGAGGCAACCAGTGTTTGGATAATGTGAATATCGGAAAAAGGTCATAAAAAGAGTATCGAAGGCAATATTGGCGCGCATTATGCTCAACTTGAACTTCATTTGTATTAAGCTCAGTTATTTCAAAAAAAAAAAAAACCCCGATGAAAAAACGGATAAATGTATGTATGCGCCTGTGTGGGTATTCTATCTTAAAGGTGCACAATACAGAATGTTCAATCGAAGTACATAGAACGGTGCAGGAATGGATGAGCATAGCATAGAAATCAGTTAGGGTTTTTTTTTTGTTTCGGCGGAAATGGCTATAATGTCATCATTCCATCGCATATCCCCAGTATCATGACGCACAGTGTAACGAGAGCGGAAAATAATGTTAAAAAAAAAAAACAGTTTTCAATGCTGTTTTCTACGAAGCAACTTAATACCTTCAATAAATCGTTGGGACCATCCTGGAATCATTACGATTATGGCGTAACCGCGGCTACCAGCCAAAACTTCAACAATAGGTCGATCGGGTATTGGATCCAATTGGTAATAGGTACCTATGTATATGTACATACTAGAATTTAAAGACTGACAACTAACAAATGGTTGACGATATGACCGAAATATATTTACAATATGTTTAAATATGGTTGACAACAGATCAGGAGCCTCGGGGATAATAAGGTAATGCCTGATAATTGGCAGGCCTTCTTAAGGTAGTTTCAATAGGGCTGTGATTAAAAATTATTTATTAACTATAATTGGGGAAGGATGGCCTCGAATTTTGATCAAGGTTTTTTCGATAATTAGTCGTCTCTTCTGTGTAGGCTCTCGGTGTCAAATAGCTCTTTTATTTTGCAAGATAGTCACAAGAAAGTCATATCCAGGGCTGATCAAAATATTTATTTAAATAATAAATATTTATTTAAATATTTCGACTCTTCTGGGCAAAAATAAATATATCAGCAAATTTTGATTTTCCGTAAATATTTCGGCTAAAATTTCATATTATATACGAATATGCAGTAGATATACTCGTAATACTCGTAATAAGCATGCTTTCCAATCAGATAAACATAATTCATAACGATTCTGTTGTCCACAAAAATACTGGATTTGCTACGTTGCGAAAAATTTCATTGATATTAAGTGGTCATAAATTCAATGAGCCAGATAGATATATTGATGAATTAACGCCAAGCGAGTTGCAAGCATCAGTCGTCAGCTGTGATGTTGAAAGATCTTTCTCTGATTATAAACGAGTCTTAGACAATAGCCGACGTTCATTCATTTTTGAAAATCTTCGAAAACATCTCATAATTTATTGCAATAAGTTTACTTAAACCAATAATATATGAAAAATGCCTTTGAAATATATTTTTATCGTAAATATTTATTGCAAATATTTTGAGTGTTTTTTCTTAAATATTAAATAAATATTTTGAAGTTTTTTCATAAATATTTTGATTAGCCCTGGTCATATCAATTGTTGGTTTTGAGGACTCTTCTTACAGCCGAAGGACCTCGGAAAACCCGAAATCTTAGTCTGAATTTGTATCATACTTAAAACTTTCAATATAAAAGTAACAAGGTTCATTATAAGTACATAAATATTAAATGGTCTTCAATTGAACTTCAGACAACAGTTTTTACACACTCCGAAATTTTTCCGTCCGATTAAGGCTAAAACGACGAATTTCACATTTCAATTCAGCCAGTGCTTCTCAACAGTAAATTATCAGTGGCAAATGAAGAATATCGCTTGAAATAAATTTTTCTTTCCTCCATGATATGTTACCTTCTTTTTTTTCAATTTGAGATGAAATTTATGAAGGCGTTCCACCGTGCGGCTTACCATTGACGATATTGCTTTAAAAAGTGCGCTTGGTTCATCTTATACCGCTGTGTACAGTATAAGTGAAATTTAATTTTTTTTCCTACCCTCCCGAAAAGTCGTCAGTTCCTTCGATATCTCTATCGTAATTTATTAACTTTGAAGCGAAATTTTGGATCAAGTTTAATTCGATTTTTAAAAATTCATCTGTAGAGAATGTGACATGAAGCGTAAACGTCGATTAAGTCTCAGTGACATAAGCCTAAGTTTATTAAATATTAAAATTCCTTGAACGGAAAATCAATGCAGAAAATATATGAAATATAAAAAAAGCTATCAAACTGAGGGGGTTTTTCTATGAAAACAGGAGGCTTATGTTAATAAGAAGCTTTGAGATGTGGCAGCATTAGCATGTCAAAATGATTGATTGGAGTTCAAGGTAAGCCGAATTTTCAAAGCATAATGAGCTTTCACAAACGATTTTCCTCACCTTTCATTTTCAGTTTTTTACTACAATTACACTGTGCGACATTTTAGGGGTCATGTTTTGTAAACAAAAATTTGACGACTGTTTTTGAAAGTGCCCGGTGAGTATAACAACGCCTCATACTCAGTTTTGTCAGATCACCTCTAGTTTTTTTTTTTTTTTTTTTTAAATAGACTTTAAAAATGTGGGGCCGAGAAATAAATTACTCACTTACTTATGGCTATATCTCGTAATCCGTTCAAAATTTTAATTTCTTCTGTATCAGAATTTATAGCTCTGAACTCATTTTAAATAGTTTTAGTACAAACCGACCCGAAAAAACTCTATCTAGTAGGTTCAAATTGCAAAAATTCCTAAAATTTCACGTGTTTTTTATCATATTTTATTTTGTATGGCCTATGGCTCCCAAGGCAAGAAACAATCAAATTTTTTTGATGAAAATATAGAAAGACTATAACTAAACAACTTCTTCATATACACGAACTGCATCCGAGCAATACTTGATACCGTTTTG